>PVIJ01003417.1:0-38734 GCA_004024925.1 Scalopus aquaticus
ATACATGAAAAAATGCTCAACATCACTTATAATCAAGGAAATGCAAATCAAAACCACTATGAGATACCACCTCACACCTGTGAGGATGGCACACATTAAAAATACAGGCAACAACAAATGCTGGAAAGGATGTGGAGAAAAAGGAACTCTTCTACACTGCTGGTGGGAATGTGAACTGTTCCAACCACTATGGAAAGCTATATGGTGATTCCTCAAACTGCTAAACATGGAGCTTCCATATGACCCAGCAATCCCACTTTTGGGAATTTACCCAAAGGATACAAAAACACTAATCCAAAAGGGTAATGCACCCGTATGTTCATTGCGGCACTGTTCACAATTGTAAAGGTATGGAAGCAACCCAGATGTCCAAAAATAGATGACTGGATCAAGAAGATGTGGTACATATACAGAATGGAATACTATTCAGCATTCAAAGAAGATAAACACATGCAATTTGTGCGACATGGATGGAATTAGAGGGGATCATACTCAGTGAAATAAGCCAGAAAGAAAGAGAAAAATATGGAATGGTTTCACTTATAACAGGACTATAAGGAAACCAAATAGGAGAGAGACAATCAGCGGGGCGGGGGTGGGGGGAGGGAGGGAAGGAAAAGCGCACAAAATGGAATAGAAAAGAACACAAGGGACCATGGAGATAATCTTGCATTTTAAAATTATCTAAGTTTCAAGTGTGCAACTTTAAAAATCATCTTGTGTATTCTACATTAAGCTCACCACTAAAGCTCCAATTCTGTTCTTCTTCATACAATTGACACTTTGTGCCTGATTTACTCACTGCTCTTCCCCTTCCCTCTGGTAAACACAAATTAGTCCGAAAAATTGGTTTTGTATTATTTAGTTCATCTGTTTGTCTGGTTTCTCTATATATTCCACATATGAATGAAATCTTACTGCAATATTCTTTTAGTGACTTATTTCACTAAGCATAATACTCTCAAGGCCACCCATGTTGGGGCAAATGGCAGGAGTTCATCCACGGAAAAACTGAGTGCTATTCCATTGTGTGACACACCACATCCTTTATAGCCAATCATCTGTCCTTGGGCATTTAGTTTGTTTCTTACTCTTGGCTATTGTAACATAATACCACAAAAAAGATGGTGCCACATATACCTGTTTGATTTAGTATATTTGTATATTTTTGTATATACCCAGGAATGGGATAACTAGATCATAAGGAATTTCTTGCTCTCTTTTTTCAAACTTTTTTCATTATTGTTAAACATTGCTTTGCAATATAGTTTATGACTTAGGGGTTTAGGCTCACACCCTTCCAATACACCTACCACCCCATCGAAGCACCCCTAGAACTTTAGCCTAGACCTGGGGTCTACTCTCCCCTCCCCACACCCCCACCCTTCTTGTCCCACTAGTAGTCCAGGATTTGCTGCAATTCCCACATTCCTTCCATGATCTCAGAAGGGTCACTGAGAAGCGATCTTCAGAGTTTTCTTACAAGATGATTCCAGTTGCTGTCTCTGGCCAATATTCCTTGTAATTTCTCTCAGGTGATTAACAGACTTTCTGAACTTTCAGTAATAATATCCCACTCCCCAGTATTGCATCTTTTGGCCAGAGCATATGTTTGAAAAGAGCAAAATGCTTTCACTCAATCGAGTTTCCATCTTATTGAAATAACACACTTAACGTGATTCCTCCTTCAACAAAGAAAGGAAATTACACTCACTTGGCCACAATGGTATGGAACTAGAAATGAGTAACAGAGGAAAAACAGAAAACCTCAACAAATGGGTGGAAATTAAACAACACATTTCTGGATGACCAATGGATCCAAGAAGAACTCAAGAGATAAATGAATATTATCTGAGACAAATGGAAATGGAAACACAACAACCAACTCTTGTGTGTGGAATAAAAATAATTCTTGGAGGAATTTATATGGATCTCAAACAATCTAACTTTACTGCTCAGAGAACTAGACAAAACAGGGCAAACTGAGTGCAAATTTAGAAAAAGGAACAAGGTAAGGAACAGATAGAACATAATGAAAATGAAACTAGAAAATTAGTAGAAATGACTGCAAAATTGAGAATTGGTTATATGAAAAGACAAGGACAATTGAAAAACCTTTATCCAGACTAAGAAAAAAGGAGAGATTATTCAAGTAAGTGAAATAAAAATGGCAATGAAGGCATTACAACAGGATCATAAGAGAGCATAAGAGACTAATATGTGCATTAATATGCAAATAACTTTGATGATCTTGTGGAAATACACAATTTCTTAATGGCATACGAGATACTGGGACTATGTTATGAAGAAATAGAAACTCCTATAGGCCAATTGAGTTTGCACAATCAACAAAAAAGATAAAAACCATAATCGCCTCAATAGATAGAACACATTTGACAAATTCAATCTCCTATCTTGATAAAACCTCCACAAATTAGGTGCAGTGGGAATGCACTGCAACATAAAAAAAAGGCCTTATATGAATTTGTGTTTTATTTAAAGACACCAATCCGAAAGAGTTTGTTCCACTTTTCAATTTTTAAAGAAGAGCAGGTGCATATTTTGGAAAGTCACATCCCCTTTATGCACAAAGCAGAAGTAACTTAGATTTTGTTATTCTTATGTTTATAACTTAGACATTTCTATAAACTCAATGAATTTTAGAGTTAGAAAATATTTTATAGATCATGGTGACCAACAACCTACCAAATTAAAAATGTGTCTCGCCACATCTATGCAGCTGTCAGGAACAGTTATAGGAACAGTTATAGGGCCTCAGTGCATCTCTAGGCCACCAATTTACTGCTTAAAGTTGAAAACATTTTAGCATCTTCCTCACTGAGCTACATCTTCTCTGCTATTTATGACTTCACTATTTCTTTTCACATGTGAAAGGGCAGATCTAGTCCTGCTAATATGTAACAATCCTGCAGATATGAGAAGCTACCTATATTTTCTAGAGTTGTTTAATTTTTGAAATATACTAATTTTTCACTATTAGTTATTTTTAATGTTTCATTGAGCTCAAGGCTTGCAAATATACACACTTTTAAATTCTGATTTTTTTAATATATATATTTTTATTGTTATTTATGTCTTTTACATTTTGTATTCCCCTTGGGTAGCCCACCAGCAATTCACCCGTGATCCATCTCCATGGTCCCTTATGTTCTTTTCTATTCCATTTTGTGCGCTTTTCCTTCCCTACCTCTCCCCCCCACCCCCCGCTGATTGAGAGAGAGAGAGTAAATTCTGATATTTTAGCGCACATTTTTTTGTTGGACCAAGTGATCAGAAACCTATAGACTTTTTCTGATTAATTTATGAGAATACTCTCCAAATTCAGGAGCACTAATACACATACAGAAAGGATGACTGAAATTAAACCCTTTTGTGCTATTCTTCGGACATAAATTTGAAATGCTTTGACAATTGGAAGATTCTGTTCAAATGATGATTTACATGAGAATCACCTGACTTCTATTTCATACAGTTTTTTTGTACTGTAAAAACTCATAGGTGAATTTATGGGATAGCCTGGGAATGCATACTCATTAACTATTGCTTTGAGATTGGTCTGAACAGTGAATTTACATAAACATTACAGTTTTATGCCAGCCAAACCACTGACCACACATACAGGTTATTATAAAAGTGGCTACTTGTTACATCCCCACTTGAAGGGATATTTGATTAACATTTAGTGGTACAAGATTAGAGGATACTTCTTTGATTTATTTGTGGTATTTACACACTTTCAGATAATAAGGATATTTATTAGACACTAAAACATTATAAAGTAATGACTTGCTAATTCAATGAATCGAATTAAGTTCTCTTTTCGGATATTCTTGAATCTAACACCAAAGTACAATATTTTTAATAATTTGATCCAATAAACTGAAATAAGCTGAAATTCTAGGTAACTAGGTATAATCATTAAATCAATTCAGCAGAAAAATACTCCGCAGGGACAATCAATATAATTTCAAGTTTTGTTCCCAGGGTATTGGCCAACAAAACCAAACACCCAAAGCTCCCACAAACTCTGCTTGTGCTAAGAGATTTCATTGCCTAATCAGTAGGGGCCAAAAAGGATTGAAATGGACTTCACTTTCTCCATAGCTTCCATTGTTCTGAATGTGACTAATTGCAGAGATCAGCACTTTGAGTAAGTGTCAGCTGCTCACACTGACAGCTTCTCTTGTTGAGGGAAGATATTCTTGAATATGCTCTGGTCAGTTTCCGTAGGTTCTAAAAAGCTAGATCACACAGAATAATGGAAACCCCATAAGACACTGGGTTTGAATGCTTGAGAGAACCAGCCATGGTCATTTAACTTGTTAAATATGAAATACTATTGATAAGCTATGATTATTTTAATGGAAAATAGGAATCTGGGCAGACTACTGTAATTCAGCAGGAATGTATAACAAAATGATACTGCTTGTTGTACCTTATAATATAGCTTACTTCTTCTTCATCTAAATAGTTAATGAAATTCCATTAAAAAAATGCTGTATAATTTTCAAAGCTACCTTAAATATTATCATGAGAATAATTATTCAGTTACATTTTTAGGATTTGTCATTAGTTTTCCTACTGCCGTAATTTAAATGAACATCATTTTATTAATACCAAATATTCAGATGACTTTATAAATTGATATCTGGGTATAAAGTTACATGCCTTAACACAAGGTTTTTCCTAAATATTTGCTTTTTCTAGAGACTATGCACAAATTTGACCATAGCACTGGTGTTTATTAATCACTTTACTCTTTTTTCATCAAACAGTACATATTTTGTAATTGGATGAGTTTTTAAAGTAAGATTGATTTACAAGACTTTACAAGACTGCACAAGATTTAGGGGTCAGATTCATACCTCTTCAGATATATATGACCATGAGGTGACGTTCCTCCTAATTAATAGCACTGAGTATTTGCCTTTTCCTTTTTCTCTAATGTGTTGAGCAACAAAATTTCAGTTGTTTCACATTTTATTTAAACAAAATTTACAGTAAATTATTTTTCAGTGTGTATAAGTTATATATTTTTCTTATAAAAATACACTGGGGAAGGTCTATTCCCTTGCATGTCATTGGGAAAATGAGTATTTTTAATATTTATTTTTATGCAATTTCATGCTAATGAAATGGTTATTTATATAATCACAAGTACTCCATCACTACCATGAATTTGATGTTTCATAATTACCTTCACTGAGAAAATAAATATTTAAATAAAGCAAACCATTAGGATTTTAAAGCTCAAGTATAAAACAAAATTATAAAATTGCAATAATAAATCCATTGCAGATGGAGTAGTATATGAACACATAGAATGATTAATGAAAAAGAACTAAGAAACATTTATAAATGTAAGCATATGCACTATATGAAACTGTGACTATAAATCAAAGTTTAATGCTCCAGTACTCTTAATAAGATAATGTATATTTAATTGCATTCTATTAATTTCATTGCATACACATTTTATGTATTTCTTTTCATTGAAATGGGCAATATGAAAATTTATAATCCTCTTTATCCATTTCTCCATAAAGGAGTCAGTCATTTAAAATGGTTCCACAACATTATTAGTGTAGAGAACTACTTTCAAATTGATGATGAAGTGGTTATTTCTTCAAGTGAAATCATGGTTACCTTCCTTTAGGTTAGGTAAGTACAGAAATTTCTTTTCAATGGTTCCATCTTGTCTTGCAGTCAGCATCACTGGGAAATTAGGAAGGACTATGGCCAATTTCAATATGAGCGGGTTTCTTCTGATGGAATTTTCTGCCACACCTGAGCTAGAACTCATCCATGCTTTTCTGTTCTTAATCCTATACCTGGTGGCATTAATTAGCAATATCCTCATTATCACCGCAACTTCCATGGACAGTAGTCTCCACTCACCCATGTATTTGTTCCTGAAACATCTCTCCTTTTGGATCTGTGCTACATTTTTGTGACTGTGCCAAGGTCCATTCACAACTCTTTTGTGCAGAATGGCTACATTTCCCTCTGGGAATGCATAGTGCAGTGTTTCGTTTTTGCTCTCTGTGCTGTTGCTGAGACAGCTATGCTCACAGTGATGTCTTATGATCACTACGTGGCCATCTGCCTTCCACTGCACTACAAAATCATCATGGATGTCAGCAAATGTGTTCACAGTGTCTTAGGCATCTGGACCAGTGGGGTTATAATTGGAACCATGCACACAGCTGTCACCTTCTCCATGCACTTCTGTGGTTCCCATATCATTCACCAGTTCTTCTGTGACATCCCCCAGCTCCTGAAACTCTCTTGTTCTAATGAGTATATCAGGGAGTTCCAGGTCACTTGCTTCATAGCTATTATCTTCTTTCTTTGTGTCACCTTTATTGGACTGTCCTACATCCAGATATTCTCTACTGTGCTGAGGATGCCATCTGCTGAGGGCAGAGCTAAGGCCTTTTCCATTTGCCTTCCCCACCTCGCTGTCGTCATTTTATTTATTTCTACATGTGGTTTTGAGTTTCTCAAGCCGCCTTCTTACTCTCCAAGCGCGCTGGACATTTTTCTTGTGATTATGTATACAGTTGTGCTGCCAACTCTCAACCCCATGATCTACAGCTTGAGAAATAAAACCATGAAGGCAGCTCTAAGAAAGGTTTTCCAAAGAAGAAAAGATGGCCTCTTTTTTTGAGGCACATTTTTTAATTATTTTTTTTGGGTGAGAATTTCAAAATATATTGGGAAAACTGTTCACTAAAACAAATTGACACAAGTACTAATTTAGACACTTAGTGAAAGAAACAAGACTGGTGAGTGAAGACCAGGGACAATTTCCACACAGTTTTGGAAAAGATGCCCAAACTCTTGAGTTTCTCATTGAGCATTTTATACGATTTGCAAGGGAAATATGTTCAGGATCTGGGCAGGTGTCTGGTTAGTGCATCTCTACTATGTCCTCTATGTATTGAGGATAGCCAGGAAGGTTGTTAAAATTTATGGTATTTAGGGCTTTATCATCTGGGAACTAGGTTTTTCAGCACTTCCATACATCTGGAAGTCTGTCTTTCTTTGAAGTTGGTGATTTGCGCAGAGGCAGCAGTTTCCAAAATGATACATTTTCCATAAAGAATATTTTTCTCACACACAATAGCTTCAGGACCAGTCCAGTTACTTCTTTGCCTTGACTTGTGCCCTTTACTTAGGGACAAGGAGACTGTTTCCCAAATTGTTAGCTGTGATAATCAAACATGACACAGCCAGCCAAGAATTTACAGCTAAATAAGACATGATCATAGGGAAATTAGTCATGTCACAAAATTGCCATAAATATGTGCTTCTGAAAAGAACATTTTCACAAATATTCACATATATAACTCCAGAAACTTTACTCTTGCAAATACAGTAGATAAAATTCTTTCTAAAAAAAAAAATCAGGTGTGCAAAAAATAAATTGCCATAATTTTAAAGCATTTAGCATCATCCCTACTCTGACCATTTCTGTCAGGATGATTGAAAGCAGTAAATATGAAGTTCTCTTCTCATTTTTCCTGAGTTACATTGGAGTTGGGATATTCCACTGTAGTTGTTCTGGAGATGTTGGGTTCAGGGAGTGGGGTCCTTGAGTTCACTCTGGGAAAAGTTTCCCAAGAGCTCCCCTTTCAGCCACACTGGCAAGATTCTCCATGAGACAGAAATGTTATATCCAAAAAGACAGATTTATGATAAAAAAGAGTTGAGGTAAAGAATGCCTGCACAGACACAAGCGGGCAGGAAGAGCTGCCCTGAAAGGGACAGGTTTGCTAAGAGAAAGGACCACATGGTCCAGGCCGGCAGCCTCGGGAGGAAGCTGCCCCTGCTGAGGGTGGTCAGTGCAGAGAACCAATGGCAAGGTTATAGGTCACGGGCAGGCAGGAGGCTGCTGACCTGTGGAGGGAGAGAGTTGGCAGCAAGGAGTTCTGCATAGGCACAGGCGGGAGGGCAGCTGCCCCGTGCCAGTGCAGAATGGCACTGTTACAGTCTCCCTCTCTCTTGGAGGGGCTCATTCTTTTGTGGTGTCGTTCATTTGGTTGATTTTGAATAACTCTGTATATAAAATTTGAAAAGGACCAGAGATTCTACAGCGGTCCTCAATTTCCATAGCCTCACCTCGGTCTGGCTCCAGACTCTCTTTACAGCAGCTGGACACCTGCTTGGGTCTGTGTCTGGTATCCTAAATGTTGGCACTTAAGGCTTTTTCATTTCTATCACCTCTTTAACGACTATATAATTACTCCTACCTCTACCTCCAGCTTCCCACATCACATGAGCCAGGCTTCTGGTCTTGTGGTGCCTCCTTGCCAAGTTTTCTATTCTTTTCCCCCATCAGCATGATGTCTATGAAATGATGAGACCCCCTGGCCTCAGCACCCATTGCCCATGGAGAGTCCACGTGGTCTCCAGCTGCAAGTCCTCCTGAGGAATACACTGAGGTCACTCTGCAGCAATATCATTGCACTGTTTCTTTGCCTCTTGTGATGCAATTGAATAATTGTTAGTCACAAGGAGGAACTTTGACACATTATCTATGTCTGTGGAATACATTTATAAATATTAAAATGACTCAAAGGAGAATTAAAATTATTTTAAAAAATCATGTCATCAAAAAGAATGGAAATACTGAAAATAAGTGTGTGTATATATATATATATATATATATATATATATATATATATATATAGTGCTGTGAACATAGTATTTAACAGTTTGACACTATAGCCATGAACACATACATAAATTGAACAGATAGAAACACCTATATCATACATTGACAACACAATAGTGAAATTCATCAGCAAAAAATATTTCTCTGTTAATGGCACTGAATTTCATTGAGGAAACTATTTCTCAATGATACTGAATCAGCTGAATATCGCTTTGAGGAAAATGAACCAAATTTCTACCTCACAACTTGTAAAAACATAATTTTAAGTGGATTGTTGAATGCAAAGGATAAAACAATAAAGTTTTTTGTAAATATTAACATTTTTCTTTGTTATTTTCTAGTACCAATAGGACTTACACTGGTGAATATAGTTTAACTATATTAACCAATTTTTTTGTTCAAACCTAATGATTTATTTTTCAAGTAATTCTGGGAAAAAAAAAATATAAAAAATTATTTTTTTACTATTGCTTGTTGCCCATACCATCAAAACAAGGGAAAACAAATCAATTCATATTTGGAAACTTTTAATATGTCAATATTAGACTTCCCCTTTCTCTCATTTATGATTCATCTCTGTCTCAATGTCGTATTACCTCACCTCACTTGTTCTTTTCTGGAAACTCTTTATGTTTGAAGACCTGTCTTCAGTTCACAATTCTGTCTTTATTTTATTTGCTGCTTAGTCTACCCATTGGTTTTTAAATTCTGATTGCATATATATATATATATATATATACACACACACACTATATATATTATACTATACTATATATACTATATATATACACACTATATATATGACTTCAAGAAGAATTAAAATATGTATTTTAAAAATCATATGCTATCAAAAAGAATAAACTATTCAAAAAATAGAAAGTACAAATATATGTATATAATTTGTAGGCATCAGAATTTAAAAATCAATGGACAGATTACTTATCAAATAAGGAAAGACAGAATTATGACCTGAAAGATAGGTGTTCAAACATAGTGAACAAATGGTATGAAGTGATAAAACACTGCGACAAATCGAGTCATAAAAGAGAGAATGGGAGTCTCATACTGACCTATTAAAAGTTCCCAAACATCAGTATATCTGTTTTTCCTTGTAAAAGGAGAAACTCTAAGATAAGAGTTGGGAGAATGGGCACATCTGCCTGGAGTATGGCCAGTAGGAGAAAGAGCCAATCACAAAACAGGATGACAAGATCTTAGAACAGAGAAAAAGAGGTTTAAATACCCCCTAGACATGGGCCATTGATGTCTCTTGCCCCTCCCCGCCATCACTGCCTTGGAGTCTTTGCTTTTGTTCTTTCTCTGCTAAATAAACTTTTCTTTACTCTCTAAATAAAGCTTTGCTTCTCTCTGCTTATTTATCTAAGGTGTTTTTCTGAATTCCTTTTTAAGGTTTTGGGGAACAAGAACTCAGGGTGGTTTAAGGGTTACCTGGGTGAACGCAGCAGCAGCAGCTGTAATAGCTAACAGCACACACCAGCTTCAGCCTCAGGCTCTAACTCCTATTTAGGAGCTGGAATAGTGTCTACAAAAAGTGACACCTTGTTATGGTGACAGGAGACAAGAATAAACTAAGGCAATTATGTCATAAAGGTGCAAAAGTCATTAAGAACTTAAAATGCTGCATTAGAAACATCAATCAAATTCAACGAAAGGAAGCAGTAAGGAATGAATGATGAATAAAGACATGAAGCATAGTATAAAAAATGAAAATGCCAGCAACGTATAATCATGTTATTAACAGAAATTTCACTGTATTAAAATGAGTTTACAAAAAAAATAAAATCTATTTTGTATATTTTCAAGATTGGAAAAGGTCACATTTGTGAAATGACATTTATCTAAGAGTTTGTATTGGATAAAGACATATTGTGTGATAATGCAATGCATAGTGTCAACTATTATATTGGGGCTTAACATTAAGGCAATGAGTTTATTTCCATAATAATTAAATTTTTCTAATAGACTAGCCATAACCACACACATTCAGATTTTTTTTAAATGTTTTTAAATGATATTTTCTGACCCAGAGTGAAATTAGATTGGCATTTAGTGGTCTAAGCTTGGGTGTGATTCATTAGCCTCTTTGGCAGTAATCTATTAGTATTCACCTCTTCTCAGACAATGGGCAGTTAGACATAACAACACCTACATATGAAGTAAACTAATGACTTGTGAATATATTAGAATTAAAATATGTATGTATGTATGTATACATATATATAGTAGCAAATGTAACACAAATTATAGTATTTTAAAATAATCTTATTCACTAAAAATAAATAAGCTGAAATTCCAAGTAGCCAGGTATAATCATTAAATCAAATCAACAGAAAAGCTCTCTGAAGGCATCATCAATATAATTGCATTTTGGGCCCCAGGATATTTCCCAAGGACACGAAGTGCCCAGAGCACCCAAAATCTGTTTGTCCCAAAGAGATTTCACAGTCCAGCCTCCAGGGGCCAAAGAAGAATTGAAATGGGCTGACATTTTCTGCACACTTCAAATTTTCATGAGGGAGACTAAAAATTGCAGAGACCGGGACATAGACTTGAGTGGCAGCATCTCCTGCTGAGGGAAAATGTTCTTGAATATGCTCTAGATTACACAGAATAATGGAAAGACTGTAAGTTACTGGTTTTGAGGGGGTGAGGGAATCAGCTACCATCACTCAGCTTGTTAAATATGAAATAATAATGCATAAGCATGAATATTTTAATGGAAATTAGAACTGTAGGGGAGAACATTGTAAACTTCTTCTGATCCAGAAACATTTTGTTGGGTGCAATTCCCACCTCCCTAGAAAAGACTTTCTCTATATAGCCAAAATAGAAGGAAATCAGCCTGAATCTTCCTTGCATATATAGACCTTATAATAGTGACTAATGTGAGGTGGGAGATGCCTTCCACATCAGAAATCACAGAAAAATTGTTCAAATATGTCAGAAAAAAAATTGAGAATAGATCCACTCTCTCCGGAGAGCAAAATAAGCACATTTTCCATCTTCACAAAGTAAATATCCAAAAGAAACCGGTAAATATCAAAAGAAACCTTTTACTGAAAGGCCACAGTAAAAGACTTCCAGCTATTACCAGTTGATTCACAGGGCAAGGGGGAGCTTCTAGGGTCAGAATAGAATAGGAAAAAGCCTGGAGGAATAAAGGAGTTTCCAGCAATAAGGGCAACAAATTCCAAAGAAGATTAATCAGACACCCCCAAGTTGGGGCAGCAGGACATTCCTAGTTAGGGGCAAAAAAAAAAAAAAAGACTCTAAGATAAGGGCTGTGAAGGGAGACCTAATTCTGGGCACAGAGACATGAAGACAGAGAGTGAGACAGGGGCTAACCAATCGAAGACATGATGGGCCTAAGAATAACCATGGAAAGAAGGTGTACACTGCCCGAGGCATGGCCCCAAGGAGGCTTCCTTGCCCATCCCTGACCTGGTTCCACCAGCCTGGGGGTCCCACTTGGTTTTGTTTCTTTTCTGCTTAATAAACTATTCCTTATATCCATTTCTCTAAACAAATTTGCCTCTTCTCACTTGCTTATCTATAACACTCAGTCAAGTTCCTGCTGCGGCTTCTTTAGACACCAACCTGTGATGGGTAAGTGATTAGAATCTAAAGTTCTGTCCCAGTCTGGGATTGATTCCTGTCTGGGAGACTAGACCTGACAACACGAAATTATGGAAACACAGTCACCCACACTTCTGATTTCTTTTAATTCTTAGGGAACAATTCTGAAGTAGAGAATATTAAACATTTTTAAAATATAGAAAAGATAGCAAAAATAACTGGTAAAATCATTACACATATCTTAATACACTTAGCAAAGCATATTGTTTTGTTTTAAAAAACATTATATCCATCTAAACATTAAATATTGCTTGGAAACAATATTATCCACATGAAAGTGTGATAGAAATGATCAATCTTGAATGCCTCCTTTTATATTGGAGACAATGAAACAGCAGAACTAAAGATTTAAAACCAAAGTAAACTTCTGAATCAGCACTGGTAGAGATTTCTTTACGGAAAAAAATTGACTTTTTTCTCCTTAAAGTGATATTAATTTAAAAAAGACAAAGAAATCTCAAAATAATATCTAAGAAGCAACAAAAGAGATATTTCAAGACCCTTTATTTTTTCTTGCTCCTATACTTGGAATCACAGACTTTTTGCAAACAGATTATTAGGTGTTAGATATTTCTAACCCACACATAACATAGTTCTTTTCACACACGCACATGCTCACAAACACAATTGGGTTAGTATGGAAATTAGACATAGCTACAAAGTTATTAGTTTAATCATAATATATATAATCCTACATTTATCCATTAATATAATCACATATTTAATCATAAAATTAATCATAAATATAATTATGTATATATTTTCAAGATATGTTAAAGTTTCAAAGAAAGCAAAAACTGCATTTAATTCCATTAAGTTGCCACTGGATAAATTATTGACAATAGCAGACCTAAGTTAATGTGAAGACAAAAAAATATATACTTCTGGATAAAACAAGCACTATTGCCATGTGTATCTATTGAATTCTTTATTGTTGGACTCATCAACAGGAAAACAAGCAACATTCACCCCGGTACATAAAAATTGAAGCTTTTTGGAGATGCCAAAATCCTCACCTGGTAAGTTTCACTTGCAAAAGGTAATGCCTGGATGAGAAAATGTGACATTACAATCTCTAGAAATGTCAGGCATCATATTTGAAGTCTCCCTTCAACTTTCTTTAAAAAAAATAACTTGGTTTAAGTCCTTGAATACTGGAACAAACACCTCTGTTAATGAATATACAAAAAAAAAAAAAACAGAATAAAGCTGAACCAGTTTTCACATTTTTATTTTTATTTTTTATTTATTTTTAAAAATAAATATTTATATATATTTTACATCAGTCTAGTATAAGGTATGCTTTCTTCTGTCAGGTGTAGTCCCCGTAAAATTCCCACCACCAATTCACCCATGCACATCACCACAGTCCCTTGTGCTCTAACCTTCCCTGTTTTGATCCCTCTGCCTCCCCCTCCCCTGCAAATGATTTTATTTATAGTTGCCTGTTAATTTTGTTTTTTATTTAATTATTATAATTATTTACTTATTATAATTATTTTTTCTCCTGATCCCTTATTTGGTTCCCCTATATTGGTCCTATAAATAAAACCATCTGATATTTTTCTTTTTCTTTCTGGCTTATTTCACTGAGCATAATCTCTGCCCACTCCATCCATCTTGTTGTGAATGGTATGCTTTTATCTTTTTTGATTGCTGAATAGTATTCCATTGGGTATATATACCACATCTTCTTAATCCAGTCACTATTTTGGAGTATTTGGGTTGTTTCTGTACCTTACCTATTGTAAATAGTGTTGCATAAACATAGGGGTGCAGGTATCCTTTTGAATTAATGTTTTTGTGTCCTTGGGTAGATCCCTAGGAGTGGAATTGCTGGGCCATATGGTAGCTCCATCATTAGTAGTCTGAGGAACCTCCACACAGCTTTCTGTAGTGGTTGAACCAGTTTTCATTGCCACCAGCAGTGTAGGAGAGTTCCTTGTTTTCAAATTTTTGCTTGATGTATGTAAAAGACTACCTTGTCTTTGCCAACTCCTCTCCATCTATCTCAGACTTAAAACAATTTCCCAATAAAATTACATGGCTCACAACACAAGCTAGAAGCATCCATCACCTTCAGATTCTAAGTAAATTATCACAGGCAGACCAAGGATTTCAGGTTTCAATACTTTGCTGTGTGTCTCAACTCAGGCTAACAATACTGAAACCTAGAAATAAGCACAATCATTCCCTCACCATGCAGAAATAATTACTGTTGTTTTATGTTTGATTTCCTTACATTTTTAATCTCTGCTTAATCCATTAGTGTGTATATATGTATCTTCAGAACATAAAGTGTTTATATCATATATTTATGTCATCCAAATAGCGATAAGATCCCACTGCAGAAAAAAATATTTCATAATGACAATTTTTAAGACCACTTAAAATATTAGAAAAATAATTATTCAGTAATATTTTATACAATTTGTTGATATTTTTTCTTCTGCATTAATTTTTCATACACATAAGTTTTCTATGACCAATTATATATAATAATCAGAGGACATACTTAAAATTATTTCTAGCTATAAATTTACTCAATTTTTTTTTTATTTATTTATTTATGTATACAAGCTGGGATACAGGTCAGAGGTGTGGGGCAGCGAGAGGGTTCACCAGAGAAAGAGTGGGAAGCAGAGCAGGCAGATCGATGGAAATACACTGGTGAGGGGAGCAGTGGGCAAGGCAGGAGAGATCTGCCGCACCATGTGGGAATCTCCCTGGCCGGGTGTCGAACTCGCGTCGCTGCTGCCAACAGCTCCACAGCGCAGCACTTAACCACTGAGCCACCAGGGAGGCCCCAATTTACTCAATTTCATTTGCAAATGTTTTCTGCTAGAAAAGTTTCTGCTAGACATTTTGCTCTTTTCCAGAAAGAATGCACATATATGATCATTCTAGCTGATATTTTAAGGTAACTTATTTCTTTATTTTCATGAAATAAACAGCATATGCATTGATTTTTAATTGTAGTAATTAATTTTAGTTGCACTGAAATAATGGTTAATAGTACCATTCAGAACTTAAGACTCTAGGAAAACACCTAGATGAATGTTTCCACAAGATCTTTCTTTCTAGTTTAAAAGCATAGAGTGTATTATTTTTTATACTTAAATAATATGTTACATACAAAAATTGTATTTCATGGTTGTTTTACACTAAATGTTAGAGTAAATGACATTTCACATGTATATCGGTTATATTCTTTTCTTTAAAAAATACACTGTGGAGGTCTGTTCTATTCCTTTTCCTTTGGGATCTGAATATTTTTCAGGTCACTATTTATGGTATTTTATATCAATGAAAACAGTTATTTACATATCATAGTCAGGAACATGAATATGTAACATCAAGTTGGTGTTACATAAATTTAATTTTTGAAAAAAATAAATGTTTCATTAGAATACATTAGGATATTTCTACTCATAAAAAAACAATTATATTGTCATAATACAATCATTTCAAATACAGCAGATGATGGAAAGAAAGATATTTATAAATGTGAGTTTATGAACTGTTTAATATGTTCACAAAAATCAAGAAGCAATGCTCTGTAGTAATATTAATAAAATTATGTATTTAAAATATATTTTAATAACTCTATTATACACATTTTTACTTTTCATTACACTGAAATGTGGAATAATCATTTTCGTAATGTTCCTTACCCATGTTCCATGACTTAATTCAAATCATTTAAATTGATAAATATGACTATATATAGAGAAATAATTTCATATTTATGATGAAGTGATTTCTTCAAGTGAATTTATGCCTATCTTCATAGAGTTCATAAAGGTTAGGTGACAAAATAACAGAAATTTTCTTGACAATGCTTGGTTCCCTCTTCTCTTGCAGCCAACATCACTGATAAATTAATAAGCAATATGGCTAATTTCACTGTGAGTGGTTTTCTTCTGATTGGATTTTCTGCCAAGCCTGAGGTAGAACTTGTCCATGCTTCTCTGTTCTTAGTCTTATACATTGTGGCCTTAACTGGCAATACCCTCATCATCACTGCAATCTCCATGGACAATAGTCTCCACTCACCCATGTATTTCTTCCTGAAACATCTCTCCTTCCTGGACCTGTGCTACATTTCCGTGACTGTGCCAAGGTCCATTTACAACTCTTTCATGCACAGTGGCTACATTTCCCTCGGGGAATGCATAGTGCAGTGTTTTGCTTTCACTCTCTGTGCTTCTGCTGAGCTGTCCATGCTCACAGTGATGTCCTACGATCGCTACGTGGCCATCTGCCTTCCACTGCGCTACGAAATCATCATGGATGTCCGCACCTGTGTCCACGGAGTCCTCGGCGTCTGGACCATTGGGGTCATTTATGGAACCATGCACACAGCTGGTACTTTCTCCATCCATTTCTGTGGGTCCCACATCATTCACCAATTCTTCTGTGACATCCCCCAGCTCCTGAAGCTCTCTTGTTCTAATGAGTATATCAGTGAAGTCAGAATCAGTATCTTCTTGTCTCTAATGGCCTTTCTTTGCCTTGTCTTTATTGGACTGTCCTACATCCAGATATTCTCTATTGTGCTGAGGATGCCATCTGCTGAGGGCAGAGCTAAGGCCTTTTCCACTTGTCTTCCCCACCTCTTTGTTGTCATATTGTTTATTTCAGCCGGTTCCTTTGAGTTTCTCAAGCCACCTTCGGACTCTCCAAGTGCACTGGACATTTTGCCTGCTATTATGTACACAGTTGTGCCCCCAACATTCAACCCAATGATCTACAGCCTGAGAAATGAAGCCATGAAGGCAGCTCTAAGAATGCTTTTTCAAAGAAGAAAACCTGACCTATTTTGTTGAGGCACCTCTGTTAAGTCTTCTTTGGATGTGAATTTCCAATATATGTTGGGGAACTTTTTACTTAAATAAATTGAGACAAGTAATAATTAAGAGACTTTAAGCAAAAAAAAAAAAATACTAGAGTGTCAAGTTCAGGAATAATCTCCAGATAAATCTGGAAGAACTGGAAGAACTGGCCAAAACACTGAGCTTCTCAAGGATGATTTTATATAATTTGCAAGGATAAAATATCCAGGATCTGGGCCGGTGTCTGCTTAATTGAACTCTCTGCTGTGATCTATGTATTGAGCAGAACAAGGATGGTTGCTAAAATTTACCCTAGTAAGAGCCTTATCATCTGAGAACGAGGTGTTTCAGCCCTTCCATAAGCCTTGGAGTCTGTCTTTCTTTGAAGACAGTGATTTGCTCGAAAGCAGCAGTTTTGAAAATGCTACTTTTTCACAAAGAGCATGTTTCCTGGTCACCATTGCTCAGGTCCAGGCTGATTCAATCTTCACCTTGCCTTGTGCCCTTTAATTGGGATCATGGAGAATGTTTCCCTAACTATTAGCTGTGGTAACCAAACATGACACCGCCAGACAAGAATTTAAAGTAACAAAAATAGTCACACAAATAACTACATAATGTTGGGTCTTGCAAATGCAGTAGATAAAATTCTTTATAAAAAATGTCAGGTGTGCAAAAAAGAAATTACCTTAATTTTTAAAGAATTTAACATAATCCCGTCCCTGAACATTTCTGTCAGGATAATAGAAAATAGGAAGTAAGAGATTCTCTGCTCTTTTTTCCTGAGTTACAGGGCAGTTGGGATATTGCATGATGTCTATCAATTGATGAGGACCCCTGACTCTGGCACCCACTGCCCATGCAGAGTCCACTGTGATCTCCCCACCAGGAGGCCCCAGGAGCAGTACACTGAGGTTACTCTGCAACAGCATCATTGCACCTTTCATTTGTCTCTGAAGATGCCACTGAATCATTGCTAGTCAATTGGTAGGAATCCTTGAATAACAGAGTATCTTTGAGTGGATGAATCACTTTGTTATGTCAAGTGATGGTATAGGTGGGGGGGGTTGCAACTTGTTCACCTGATATATGGACTCATGCTTATAATATCAAACTGTAAATTACTGCAGTTTCGCAGGAATTTATTATATTAAGTACTCTATTCTTCCAGATTATGTAGACTTCTCTGGTTCTATGAATATACAAACTTTAGAATCAGTTTTCCAATTCCAAAATATACCTGCTGAAATTTTGTTTAGAATTATATTCAATCTATAGACAAACCAGAAAAATTAAAAAGATGATGTCTTCCAATTCATGCTCAGGAAACTTTTTGCGTTTATTGAAGTCTTTAAAAATTCTCTCATTCATGATAGGTAATTATTAGTGTAAAGACTTGGTAGATTTTTTTAATAATTCATTTCTTCATTGAAAATAATCTTTTTAATATATATATTTATTGTTATTTATATCTTTTACATTTTGTATTCCCCTTGGGTAACCCACCACCAATTCACCCATGATCCATCTCCATGGTCCCTTGTGTCCTTTTCTACTCCATTTTGTGCCCTTATCCTCCCCCTTCAACTCCCCCACAAGTGTCTCTCTCCTATTTGGTTTCCCTATAATCCTGTTATAAATGAAACAATTTGATATTTTTCTCTTTCTTTCTGGCTTGTTTCGCTGAGTATGATCCCCTCTAATTCCATCCATGTCGCTGCAAATTGCATATGTTTATCCTCTTTGAATGCTGAATAGTATTCCATTGTGTATATGTACCACATCTTCTTGATCCAGTCATCTATTTTTGGGCATTCTGGGTTGCTTCCATGCCTTTGCTATTGCGAACAGTGCCGCAATGAATATACGGGTGCATGTATCCTTATGGATTAGTGTTTCTGTGTCCTTTGGGTAAATACCCAAAAGTGGTATTGCTGGGTCGTATGGAAGCTCGATGTTGAGCAGTTTGAGGAATCGCCATACAGCTTTCCACAGTGGTTGGACCAGTTCACATTCCCACTCTTCTACACCAGCAGTGTAGAAGAGTTCCTTTTTCTCCACATCCTTTCCAGCATTTGTTTTTGCCAATATTTTTAATGTGTGCCATCCTCACAGGTGTGAGGTGGTATATCACAGTGGTTTTGATTTGCATTTCCTTGATTATAAGTGATGTTGAACATTTTTTCATGTATCTGTTGGTAAAAGCCCTTGAAATCCTTGGGATAGAAGGAACATACCTCAACATAATAAAAGCCATATACGACAAACCCACAGCCAACATTATCCTCAATGGTGAGAAGCTGAAGGCCTTTCCACTAAGATCAGGAACAAGGCAAGGATGTCCACTCTCACCATTGCTTTTCAATATAATACTGGAATTCCTCGCCAGAGCAATAAGACAAGAGAAAGACATTCAAGGAATCCAAATAGGAAAAGAAGAAATTAAACTGTCTCTGTTTGCAGACGATATGATAATATATATACAAAACCCTAAAAACTCCATAGAAAAACTACTCAAAATTATAGACCAGTTCAATAAAGCAGCAGGATACAAAATCAATGCACAAAAATCAGTAGCCTTCCTAAATGCAAGAAGAAGAAGAAATTAAGAAATCCACGCCCTTCAAAATTGAAACCAAAAAAATCAAATATCTGGGAATAAATCTAACAAAAGACATAAAGGACTTATACAAAGAAAACTACAAAACACTGTTGAAAGAAATACAAGAAGACACAAGGAAATGGAAATACATCCCCTGCTCATGGATTGGAAGGATTAACATTATCAAAATGGCAATCCTCCCAAAAGCAATTTACAGATTCAATGCTATTCCAATAAAAATCTCAATGACATTCTTAAAAGAAATAGATCAAATACTGATGAAATTCACATGGAACCACAAAAAGTCCCACATAGCTAAAGCCCTCCTGACTAAAAAGAAAGAAAACGGAGGAATTTCACTCCCTGATTTCAAACTATACTACAAAGCCGTAATAACTAAAACAGCATGGAACTAGAACAAAAACAGACACAAAGATCAATGGAACCGAATAGAATACCCAGAATTAAAGCCGCATGTATATGAACAACTAATCTTTGACAAAGGAGCAAAGAAAGTGCAGTGGAACAAGGACAGTCTATTCAATAAATGGTGCTGGGAAAACTGGACAGCCACATGCAGAAAAATTAAGCTAGACTACTTCCTCACACCCTGCACAAAACCCAACTCAAAATGGATAAAAGACCTAGACTTAAGACCTGAAAACATAAAACTTATAGAAGAAAATATAGGCAAAACTCTACATGACATGCATCTCAGCAAAATCTTGAAATACACATCCCCCAAAGCGAAGGAAGTGAAGGACAAGATAAACAGGATAACAAGATAAATAAACAAGATAATAAGATAAACAAGATAACAAGATAAATAAAAAGCTCTGTACAGCAAAAGAGACATTAACCAAAATAAACAGACACCCTACCAACTGGGAAAAGATATTTGCACACAATACATCCCATAAAGGATTGATAACAAATATTTGCAAGGAACTCACACAACTCAACGAAAACAAAGCTAACAATCCAGTCAAAAAATGGGCAGAAGAGCTAAAAAGGCACTTCTCCAAAGAAGAAAAGCATTGAAAATAATCTTGCATTTTAACATTATTTAAGTTTCAAGTGTGCATCACTAGAAATCAACATGGGTGTGTTCTATATTCAGTTCACCACTAAAGCTCTGATTCTGTTCTCCATACAGTTGACACATTGCACCTGACTAACTCTCTCCTCTTCCCCTTCCCTCTGGTAACCACTAATTGATCCAAAAGTTTGTTTTTGTGTTATTTAGTTCATCTGTTTGTTTGGTTTCTCTATACCACATATGAGTGAATTCCTACTGTATTCTTCTTTTCCTGACTTATTTCACTAAGCATAATACCCTCAGGGTATTATGTTGGGACAAATGGCAGGACACAGAAGTGTTATTCCACTGTGAAATACACATCATTTTTAGCCAATCATCTGTGCTTGGACATTTAGTTTAGTTCTTACTTTTATTTATTGTAACATAATATTGCAATAAAGATGGTGGCATATATATCTGTTTTATTTAGTGTATATTTAGTGTATTTGTACATTTTTTGTATATACCCAGAAATGGGATGAGTGGATCATATGGATTTTTTTAAACTTTTTTTTATTATTGCTATAACATTGCTTTTCAACACTGCTTATGACTTAGGGGAACAGGCTCACACCCCTCTGGTGTATGTCACCACCCACCAGCCATAGTACTACAGACTAGACCTGGGGCCTCCTCTCCCCTCATCTCACCCCACCCTTCCTGTTACTCTAGTAGTCCAGGAATTGCTGTAATTCCCACATTCCTTTCAGGTTATTCCAAATAATATTTCATAGATACTAGTATTTTACAGATTTTTTTGATGAATCTAAACATGTATTTCATGTTCTTCAAGAAATATGTTGCTACAAGTCAGATTATGTTATTACCTTAACAATATAGCCAGATATTTCTAACTCAATTGTTTAGCTTTCTAAAATATCAACTTAATATATGTTGCTTTCAAATGAATTAAAAAATATAAACTTCTCAAAAGTTTTCTCTTATACATTTTCAGTTTAATCTTAGTGATGATCTTTAGTAATATGAATCTAGTAAAAGCTTAGTGATATGACATTAGAAACCCAATAGATAGGACATTCTAAATGGACTGATATAAAATGTGCAAAAGATGCTCAGTAATATAACAAACCTCACCTTTTGGTTCTTTTCTAATGGAAAGTGTATAGCATATTTAGAAAATTTTAAATGGCTGTTCTCATTTACTGCAAATTAACTGCCATATAGTTCACTCAGGATTTTCTATTCTGAATTTACTTAGACACACCCAGTGAGTAACATCATTAGCATAAAATCAGGTATGGAGGAAGGGAAGTCCTGATGAATACAGAAAAGTCACTTGCACCTCTCAGTTAGGTATTTACGTTAAAAATACCGGCAACAACAAATGCTGGAAAGGATGTGGAGAAAAAGGAACTCTTCTATACTGCTGGTGGGAATGTGAACTGGTCCAACCACTATGGAAAGCTGTATGGCGATTCCTCAAACTGCTCAACATCGAGCTTCCATACGACCCAGCAATACCACTTTTGGGAATTTACCCAAAGGAAACAAAAACACTAATCCAAAAGGATACATGTACCCGTATGTTCATTGCGGCACTGTTCACGACAGCAAAGGTATGGAAGCAACCCAGATGTCCAAAAATAGATGACTGGATCAAGAAGATGTGGTACATATACACAATGGAATACTATTCAGCATTCAAAGAAGATAAACACATGCAATTTGCAGCGACATGGATGGAATTAGAGGGGATCATACTCAGTGAAATAAACCAGAAAGAAAGAGAAAAATATCAAATGGTTTCACTTATAACAGGACTATAAGGAAATCAAATAGGAGAGAGACAATCAGCAAGGGGGGGAGAGGCAGGGGGAGGGGAGGATAAGGGCACAAAATGGAATAGAAAAGAACACAAGGGACCATGGAGATGGATCACGGGTGAATTGGTGGTGGGCTACCCAAGGGGAATACAAAACGTAAAAGACATAAATAACAATAAAAATATATATTAAAAAATAATAAAAAAATAAAGTCTTTTCTGTCATGAAATGAAAAAAAAAACAACAGATACTAAAAATATACTTGAATAATTATTTTCATGATAATATTTAGGTTTTTTTGTAACTTATCTTTATGAAGTATCTTTTCTTATCTAGATCTGATCATCATTTGGATGACATAGACGTAACATGTATTACAAACACTTCGTGTTCTCAGTGTACGAAAATACGCAGGAACAGAAGATGCAAAGAATAAAAAACATAAGGAAATGAAACACATAACGAAGTGATTATGTCAGAATGGTGAGGAAATAATTGCATTTATCTCTAGTTTAATAAATTACCCTGACTCAGAGACATAAAAGAAAACAATGCTCTTTTTTCTTTTCTTTTTTTTTAAGGAACTCCATGGATATTCCTGTAGTAATTTACCTAGAGCTGCAGGTGATGGATGCTACTAGCTTCTATAATGAACTATAATTTTACTGGAAAATTGTTTAAGGGTTGATGGATGGAGAGAAGTTGGCATTGGTGAGAAAGTTCCTTGCACATATCAAGTACAACTTGCTTCAAAATTTGTTCAGTTTAGGGCCTCCCTGGTGGGGTAGGGGTTAAAGTCTCAGTGCTATCAAGCTATCACCAGCCACTGCAGCATGAGTTCCATCCCTGGACAGGGAGCTAACCCATACGGCGCAGCAAAACTCCTGTCCTGCCTGCTGCTCCCCTCAGCAGTGTATTTTGGTCAATCTGCCTGTTCTGCTCCCCACTCTGTCTCTGGTGAATCCTCTCACCTCCCACACCCCTGGCCCATACCCCAGTTCTTGTATGCAAAAATAAATAAAATTAAAGCTTAAAAAACTCAAAGTTTGCTGAGTTTAGTGTACATGCAAGTGCATGCTCCAAAATATTATAAAGCTACTATTAAATTAAACCAAGAAAGATTATATCTAGACCATATTGAGGGAGACTTTGAAGATGATACTTGGCATTTTTAGATACTATAATAAAACATTTACTCATCTAGTCATTTGCTCTTGCAATTGCAATTTATCAGGTGAGGTTTTTGGAGACTCCCAAAACTTCCATTTCTATGTGCCTGGCAGAATGTTAACTATTTTTCTGTTTTTAAATTCAACAACAACAAAAAAAAAAAATCATTCCTTGCCTGGAAATATTGTTTGATTTACCCAGAAGTGTTTTTACCCAGAAGTATTCCTTGTGCATGGCACTCAGGAATGTGCATTTCTTACTACTGGTGGCCTATTATAGAGAGAACAATTCAGGAAAGTGCAAGATACAAGGCTAGGTTTGGGAAGGAGAGCAGAATTTCCTTGTCCTCTTTGTCACACAGCCTTCATTCAAAGAACATGGAAACAGTCATTTTGAAAGATCAATACACCTTCAGTTCATTAAAGCACTATGTACAACAGCAGAGAGAGAAACAAGTTAAGTGCCCACCAGAATTATGACTAAAAAAGATGTGGTAGGGACATCCTACTACGTTACTTGGTCATTAAAAAGGAAGTCGTATCCTTTGTGAAGAAATAAACAAGGATGTTTAAAAAAAATAAGGGGCCTATATTTTTAATGTGTGTCAGCCTCACAGGTGTGAGGTGGTATCTCATAGTGGTTTTGATTTGCATTTCCTTGATTATAAGTGATATTGAGCATTTTTTCATGATTCTGTTGGCCACTGGCTTTTCTTCTTTGGAGAAGTGCCTTTTTAGCTCTTCTGCCCATTTTTTGACTGGATTGTTAGCTTTGTTTTTGTTGAGTTGTGGGAGTTCCTTGTAAATATTTGTTATCAGTCCTCTATCGGAGGTATTGTGTGCAAAGATGTTTTCCCAGTTGGTAGGGTGTCTGTTTGTTTTGGTTAATGTCTCTTTTGCTGTACAGAAGCTTTTTATTTTGATGTAATCCCACCTGTTTGAGGGGATCATACTCAGCGAAACAAGCCAGAAAGAAAGAGAAAAATATTGTATGGTTTCACTTATAACAGGACTATAGGGAAACCAAATAGGAGAGACACTTGGGGGGATGGGGGAAGGGGGAGGATAAGGGCACAAAATGGAGTAGAAAAGGACACAAGGGATCACAGAGATGGATCACAGGTGAATTGGTGGTGGGTTACCCAAGGGGAATACAAAATGTAAAAGATATAAATAACAATAAAAATATACATTAGAAAAAATTTTAAAAAAATAAGGGGCCTCCCTGGTGGCCTAAGTCTTAGAACTATCACCCCACCATCAATCCTCAGCCAGGGAGCTGACCCTCATATGGCAAGCAGACCTCTCCTGTCTCTCCCCTTGCACCCCTCAGCAGTGTACCTCAGTAGATCCACCTGTTCTCTCCCGACTATGTCTCTGGTGAATCCTCTCACCACCTGCACCTCTGGCCTACACTTCAGTTCTTCTACACAAAAATAAATAAAATATTAAAAAAATAAAACCAAAGCTTCTATACAAGGAAAGAAAACATTTTCAAATCAAAAAAAAAAAATATTTCACAGAATGGGAGAAGATATTTACACTTTCTATGCCAAAAAAGTTTATAGTCCAAAATGTAAATTACTCAAAACTTCAAGAACAAACAAAAGATAGCTCAACTAATAAAGAGGGAGGGGACCTGAACAATGAGTTTTCCAAACACAAATGGACGGCCAGCACTCACATGAAAAGATGTTCATCAGCCATAAGTAAGGATATGAAAGGCAAAACCTCAGTGAGATGCCACCTCAACCTGTGAGGATGACTGTTCTCCAACAAAGAAGAAATATTGAAGTGGATGTTGAGACAATGGAATAATTGCATTTCTCGCAGGAAATGTAAGTTGTGCATCATTATGGAAAACTACGGTCCCCCCAAAATTAAAACGATTAGTTCCATATGACCCAGTTATCCCATTTAGCAAAGAAATACAAAAACACAGATTCAAAGAGATGTGCACCACCATCCTTACTGCAGTGTTATTGGCAACAGCTAGATCGAGAAACAACCTCAGAGGCCAGGACAGACATTTGGCTAAAGAAAATGTAGTAGATGCACACAATGGAATTCCACAGGAGTCACATCCTTAAGAACTCAATCATCATTATGGTTTCATTTTCATCTTTATTTTGTTAAGTAAAATCTGGTTATTTTGCTATTATTCAAATTTTTGATCCATTCTGGTTTTAAATTTTTGCCATATTTGAACAATTTATCTGTGGTGTCTAACTAATAAAGCATCTCCTGTCTATTACAAGTGACTATTATAAGAATCAGTGAATAATGTAAATACAGGGGGTATCACACATCATGATCCCATCATAAATCCACACCTAATTGCTTCTATGATGGTCATATAAAGAAAGGTAATGCTGGAGAGCGGTGGAAATCACACTCCACAAACTGTTTTTAGAATAGGAGAAGTTTAGGGCCTCCCTCATGGCCCAATGGTTAAAGTGCATCACTATGACGCTATCCAGAGTCACTGCAGCAAGAGTTCAATACCTGGCCAGGGAGATTCCCACAGGGCACTTGCAGACCTCTCTTGCCTTGCCCACCGCTCCCCTCAGCACTGTACTTCAGTAAATCTGCCTGTTCTTCTCCTACTCTGTCCCTGGAGAATCCTCTCACCACTCCTCACCTCTGGCCTACACATACCCAGCTTGTATGTATAAATAAATAAATCTTAAAAATATAGTAAGATAGGGGCCTCCCTGGTGGCGCAGTGGTTAAGCGCTACACTCTGGAGCTGTTGGCAGCAGCGACGTGAGTTCGACGCCCAGCCAGGGAGATTCCCACATGGCGTGGCAGACCTCTCCTGCCTCGCCCCCTGCTCCCCTCAGCAGTGTATTTCCGTCCATCTACCTGTTCTGCTCCCTATTCAGTCTCTGGTGAACCCTCTCACCACCCCACGCCTCTGGCCTGTACCCCAGCTAGTATGCATAAATAAATAAATCTTAAAAAAATATATATAGTAAGATATATCTAGTTCAATTATTAATCTTTCCAAAATATCAATATAATATATATTGCTTTCAAGTGAAATAGAAATATAAACTTATTTTCTCAAAAGTTTTCTTACACATTTTAAGCTTAACCTTAGTAACCATATCTAGTAATATAAATCTAGTAAATGCTTCGTGATAAGACTTTAGAAACCCAATAGGTTGAATATTCTGTTTCAGTGGTCTGATTAAAATGTGCAAAATAATGCCTAGTAATATAGCAAGCTTTATTTCTTGGTCCTTTTCTAATGCAAAGCATACAGCATATTTAGAGAACTTTAAATAGCTGTTCTCATTTACTTCAAATTAACAGACATAGAGACAAAATCCTGAATTTACTTAGACACACACAATGAGTCACATCATTAGCATAAAATCAGGGATGGAGGAAAAGGAAGTCTTGATGAATAAAAAAAAATCACTTGCACCTCTCATTCAGGAATTTACAAGGATTGGATCTCTGACAGGAATTGTGGAAAACCACCAAATATATTATGTCACAATATCACACTTTTCACCTTATGTCACAAAGTGCTGAAGGATCTTTATGTTTTTAAACACAAATACACATTCCTAACACAAATACAGATTCACTTACGCTAACTCGTCTGTGATATATATACCCAAATATTTCCATTCTTTGTATGTATTCATTATATATATATATATGCATATATATATATATATATCCATTCAATACTACAACTTCAGCATGATGTTATTATACAGAGCTATTTCTATAATGACTTGTCTTTTAAAGAGTTCAGAGAAGTAGGAGAACATACTGACATGTTTTTCTTTTGTTTTATTAACCTTATCATTGATGGTTCTTTTCATTTGTGTGTCCATTCAGTACACCATTATCACCTTAACCTCTCCCAACTCTACTCCGAACACCTTCAAATGCAATTATTGGAAAATATGTTAGTTTTATATGTTTTAGACCAACAATATATTATGTACATCTTGCTTTATAAATTGCTCTAATGTAGATAAAAGAAAAGGACATTCGTTTGCACTGAGTTTTTTAACTACATAATTAAATTCACTCATACCTTTTGGTTGACTATGCATCGAGTCACTTGCTACAATGCTAGGGGCAGAATTGTGTTCCCTGAAAACTTATTTTGAAGTCTCCAGCCTTGCCCTCTCGGTGTATGAATTTATTTAGGAATAAAGTCATGGCAGCTGGAATGGTGCAGGTGAGATGATGTCAGACTGGAACAAGGAAAACCACTAACCAAGGAGACAAGTGTTCTAGTAAAATTCAGAACAACTTGAAAGAACAGAATGGGAAATTTAAATAGTACTGAGAAACTATAGTAATTTAAAAGTTGCATATTATAAGCATGAACACATATGTCAACTGAACAGATTAGAATTTCCATACTTATACCATCCTTTGACATAACAATGAAATCATGTTGGTTCATCCACTGAATTTTAAATTTTGACACTGTGCATTATACTCACATAAATTTTTTGGTCTATTTTCAATATATATATATTTTTTAAATACAGGTTTCTTTTAATATTATTTTATTTCTTCTTTTAAACATTTTAACATTTAGAAACATGTATTTTTGCGAACTCCCTGGTGGCCTAGGGGTTAAGTCTCAGCACCATCACAAATTCAATCACCATCCAAGGAGCTGATCCACATGGCGCAGCGGACTTTTCTTGCTGCACCCGCTGCCCCCTTGGCAGTTTACTTCAGTCAATCCACCTGTTCTGCTCCCCACTCCATATCTGGTGAAAGCTCTCACCACACCTGTACCTCTAGCCTACACCCCAGCTCTACACAAATATATTTTTTAAAAATGTAATTGTATAAACAACATTAATTTCTAAGGCAAAACTGATTAGTGTGGTAACCAACATTCCTCCCACAGGAGTGCAATAAGTCCATTAAATCTTAAGAGGCAAGGAAAGTGTACAGTGAGATTTTTGCAGAGTGACCTAAGCAAATTACGCATAGGGACCTTTGAAGCTGATAGAGCCTACGTGGAGGACCAAGGGGTGCTGGGAGTCTGGTTGCTCTCATCAGTACACAGGTATCGTGGGATAGCCCAAATCAGAGTAACTCAGGAGACAATGGGGAAAGAAAATCATGTTTACTGTTTTGTATCATCCTGATGGAAATGATCATGGAGGGATTATTAACTTTTTTTAAATGACATGAATGCTTTTCATATTTTGTTTCGTAGGGTCAGATTTCAATCTGTATTTGCAGGAGTAATGTGTGTAAAGACCTGTATGTGTATATTTATATTACTCAGAAAGCACATAGCTAGTACAGCTTCCCCTATGTCATTTCTTTATTTACCTTTAAACTCGTTGTTGACTATGTTATGTCTGATAAAACAATTGAAACAATTCCGGTCCCCTCTCCCTGGCCCCAACTAACAAGCGCAAGTCTAGAGTGAAGATGCAAGCAACTGTCCTGAAATACTGTTCTCAGGAAAAATGTCATATGTGAAAGGGCAAAATTTTGGAAACTGTTGCCCCTGGGAAAACAAGTAACTTCAGAGAAAGACAGACTTCAAGTCTTATGATAGATTTGAAACTCCCAGTCCCCAAAAGATAAAGCTCTAAATACTGTAAATTTTAACAACCGCCTTTGTTTTCCTCAATACACAGACATCAGCTAGATACACAAGCCAGACACCTCCTCAGATCCTGCATATTTCCCTTGCAATTATATAAAGTCTGCATTGAGAAGCTCCAAAAGACAGACTTTCCAGAACTATCTGCAGGTTCTTCTGGGACTTGTGTCCTCAGTCTTTTTTTTTTTTTTTCAACTAACCCAATTAATTTTCCTATCTCAATTTATTTCAGCCAACATTTTTCCAGTATAGTTTGAACTTCTCTCCCCCTCAAAATGAACAGATATGCCTCAACAAAAGAGGCCATCTTTTCTCTTTCTGACTACCTTTTTTAAAACTTCTTTATGGCTTTATTTCTCAAGTATAGATCATTGGGTTGAGTGTTGGGGGCACAACTGTGTACATAGTAGTGAGAAAAATGTCCAGTGCGCTTGGAGAAAGAGAAAGTGGCTTGAGAAACTCAAAGCCACATGTAGAAATAAAAAAAAAAATGACAACAGTGAGATGTGGGAGGCAAGTGGAAAAGGCCTTAGCTCTGCCTTCAGCTGATGGCATCCTCAGCACAGAAGAGAATATCTGGATAAAGGATAGTCCAATAAATGTGACACAAAGAAAGCCCACAAGACTCAAGAAGTCAGTGACCCCAACCTCACTGACATACTCATTAGAACAAGAGAGTGTCAGGAGCTGGAGGATGTCACAGAAGAACAGGTGAATGATATGAGAACAGAAGTGCAGAGAGAAGGTGGCAGCTGTTTACATTGTTCCAGAGATAACCCCACTTATCCAGATGCCTAGGACTCCATGGACACAGGTGTGGACATCCATGATGATTTTGTAGCACAGAGGAAATCAGATGGACACGTAGCGATCATAGGACATCACTGTGAGAATGAACAGCTCAACAGACCTACAAAGAATGAAAGCAAAGCACTGCACTATGCATTTCCCGAGGGAAATGTAGCCACTATGCATGAAAGAGTTACAAATGGACCTTGGCACAATCACATAAATGTAACACAGGTCCAGGAAGGAGAGATGTTTCAGGAAGAAATACATGGGTGAGTGGAGACTACTGTCCATGGACATTGCAGTGATAATGAGGATGATGCCAGTTACTGCCACCAGGTATAAGATTAAGAACAAACATAGACAAGTTCTAGCTCAGGCTTGGCAGAGAAACCCACTCAAAATGAAATTAGCCATAGCCCTTCCTAATTTCCTATTCATGTTGGCTGCAACACAGGATGGAACCATTGATAATTTGTTATTTAACTTCCTAACCTACCTTAAACTCAATGAAGTTAGGCATGAAGTTACTTGAAGGAATCACCACTCGAATAAATGTAAAAGAAGCTCTCTATGCTAATAAATATTTTTAGCACATTGGTGAGAAAGATAATATACCTGAGTATTCTTTATTTAAAGGAAAATAAAATTGATATATATGATAAAATTAATAAAATACATTTTCATATATATAACATTTTTTTCATTCTAGTAAGCACTGAATTTTGATATATATTAAAACATTTCATACATTTCGTACACATTAATAAATGTCTTAACTGCTATTATTTCTCTTTTTAAGATTGATTTATTTATGCATACATGCTGGGGTACAGACCACAGGTGCAGGGCAGCGAGAGGGTCCACCAGAGACAGAGCGGGGAGCAAAACAGGCAGATCAACAGAAACACACTGCTGAGGGGAGCAGAGAGTGAGGCAGGAGAGGTCTGCTGTGCCATGTGGGAATCTCCCTGGCTGGGCGTCAAACTCTTGTCCCTGCTGCCAACAGCTCCACAGCGCGGCGCCTAACCGCTGGGCCACCAGGGAGGCCCTGCCATTATTTCTTTTTAATCATTCTATTTAATCATATACCACAGCAACATCACTAAACTTAATATTGCAATTTTGTAATTTTGTTTTATATATGAGAGAAAAAGTGTTATGTTTTCTTCTAGCTAAACACTTATTTTCAATAAATGAATTAATATTATGAAACACCAACTCACTAGGAACATGCTATAATTATGAAGTATAAATAACCATTATTATTAGCATAAAATGTCATAAAAATTGACCTGAAATATAATCTTAAAGGAAAAGGAAAAGCACAGTCTTCTCCAGTGCATTTTTATAAGAAAATAATGTAACTATTATTCACATTAAATTATAACTTGAAATCATTCTTAGTAAATAAAATGTGAAACAACCATGAAATATAATATTTCTAACCACCAAATTAGCCAACCTTTTAAACTAACATACTAAGTGCTATTAATTATGAAGAAAGATCCCTATTGGTATACATCTGAAGAAGTGTGAGTTTGACCCCAAAATCTTATATAGTGTTGTAAAGCAGTCACTTCAATAAAACTGATGTTATAAATAATATGTATTTCATAAAAAGAAATAATGAACTTAGGATGTAACTAATAACATCACATTTATTCATATTTTCTGGGAAAGAGCAAGTTATTTAGCAGAAGACTTGTAACAGTCTGCAACATAAACCATTTAACTTTTTACTGGAAGAAATAAAAAGACTAATTTTCTGAAATCTGTAATGTACACAAGAATTAATCATTGAGGGAGATACAAACTATAGAAAGATGATTCTAGTGTTGGTCTTTAGGACTTATTGAGAATTAGCAATTTTTCCTGAATTTCAGACCAGAAGAAATATTGTTAATTTTATGACATATAACATTAACACCCATAAACCCTACATTTTGGGTATGACTGGAATGCTTTCATCCAAGATGAGGGAGATGGGGGAAAAAAAAAATCTTAGGTTCAGTACTGAAGTCCTAAAGAACCTTCTCAATGGGATCAGCCTGTCCCATCTAACCCAGGCAACAGTTAAAGGCACATTCTCCTGCTCTGTATGTATTCAGAGCATACAAGGCATAGAGGCCTGTGAACTGTAAGATCTACAAAACCAGCACTTATCATCATCTCTTACTTTATAAATAAATGAAATGGTTCAAGTCAGGTAATTAGCCAAGCCCTCTATAGGATGGTACTCTCTCTTCCGGTGTTTGCGGTGAGCAGGCGGCAGTCTAAGCCTCATCCCTGCAGTGGGTTTCCAGTGTGCAGGCTCTCTGGGCATTGAGAAGTTAGAGGTACAAAAAAACCTACATTCAGGCCAGAAAAGAAAGCACCTGTCGCATTTCATGAACCTTATTCCATGTAGCTTCAAGCTAGCAGGAAACATCCTGCCTTCCCCATGCCCCCCAGTCCTCCTCTCCACACCCCCCACCCCACACACACATACCTTTAATGTGCTCATCAACTCCTCTGCTGAAAATTCCGGCCTCACGATGGCAGCTGCCATGGAGCGCTACCTCCCCCGGCACTGTGAGCAGCCACTGCACCGCGCCAAAGCGGGGAGCCGCTCCTGTCTTCTTCACAGCAGCATTTACCCGAGTCTGAGTCTGCTCAGGGATACAGTTCATCAAGGCTGAGAGTTGGGCAGAACTTCTGACCCTCCCTAAGAGGTAAAGCCTCAAGCAACTTTCCCTGCTGGAGCGGCAGGAAGGCCCTGGGCGGGTTCTCTGTGATCCGGGCAGGCGGGTAAAGGCGGAGTGCTGGGGCCCTCTGTGGCTTTTTCAGGCCTTTGGTGTTTTCTGCAGCATTTGTAGAGAGGCAACCAGGTGCAGGGCAGGCAGGGGGGCCGCGAGGCTGGCAGGCCTCCTAGCCCCTGGCTAGTCTTTACTCTCTGGGCTCTCTGGGGTTCTCCGTGGTCTGTGTGCTGCACCCCGCCGCACAGTCCTCTGGCCCCCTGCTCTGTTCGCTGCTGCTGCTCCGCGGCCTCTTGACGCCGCCCTTATATGCTCAGGCTCCAGGCCCAGGTGCTGCCCCTCACGCAGGCCCACACCCTGCGTCAGCTGCCGCCATCGGGCATGCGTGTAGGCCCGCAGGGTCTATCAGGGATGGGGGGGGGGGGGGCGGAACAACTGATTACCTCACTCACCGTACATAACCTGGGTAATATTTGAAAGTTGCTCCTGGGATGATGATGCCACCAGCATTACCAGGCCTCCTGGGAATGTCTGTATTTCCTGATGCAGCCCTGGCGATGGCTCACGGTACCAGAAATTTTGTGTCTTCTTAGTCTGGATGGCATTTCCTTCTCAGATGAAAGAAAGCCACATAATTTTATATCTGGATGATTTTTCAATTACATTATCTGATAATTACTTTTAAATTAAATGTAATTTAAATCACACTTTAAAAGTGTAACTGAATAATTATTTTTATGATAATATTTTAGGTGTTCTTGAAAATTATCTTTATGAAATATCTTTTCTCATCTGGATCTAATCACCATTGGATGACAGAAGTAACGTGTATTACAAATACTTTATGTTCTCAGTATATGAAAATATGCAGGAAAGGAAGAAGTAGAAAAGAGAGCATAAGGAAATAAAATACATAACAAAGTAATTATAGCTGAATGGTGAGGGCATGTTTGCTTTTATCTCTCGTTTAATTTGTTAGCCTGACCCAGAGACATAAAGAAAATCAATCCTATTTTTGCTCTTTTTGCATAACTCCATGGATGTACTTGTAATAATTTACCTAAAGTGGTGGTGATGGGTGCTCCTAGCTTTTGTAGTGAACTATTTAATTTTACTGAGAGATTGTTCACCTGTGAGATGAATGAAGAGGGGTTGGCATAGATCATACAGTCCCTTACACACATCAAATAAAACTTCAGAATTTGTTCAGGTGTGTGTTTGTGTGTGTGTATGTTTACATGTGTGGGCGCCACAGAAGTATAAAACTACTATTACATTAAGCCAAGAAAGGTTATATCTAGACAATATTGAGGGAGATTTTTAAGGTCATACTTGACATTTTTAAATACTGTAATAAAACATTTACTCACCTAGCTTTTTCTCTTGCAACTGCACTTTATCAGGTGAGGTTTTTGGAAGTTCCCAAAACTTCCATTTTTACGTGCCTGCAGAATCTTAATTATTTTTCTGTTATTGAACCCAACAAAAAATAAACTCATTCCTTGCAAGAAATATTGCTTAAGTTACCCAGAAGTATTTTGCTTGGTCTTTTCATTAAATTAAATCTACTATTGTCAAAAATTAATGCAGTGGGCCTATAGTGGAATTAAATGCAATTTTTTGTTTTCATCTTTAAAACTTTACATATCTTTTCTGTATTTTGAAAATATGTATAAAATTACATGTAAGAATAGATTATATATATATATATATATATATATATATATATATATATATATATAAATAATTGGTATGTTAGCCCAACTGAGTGTGTGCATATGTGGGTATGTAAAAATAATATTGTCACAATGGATATTAAATATCTAACATTTGATATACTGTTGCCATAATTGTCTGTGAAACTGTGTAAAACCAGGAAACAAAGAAGGCACTTGAAGAATCTCTGATCTTGGTTCTTAAATATTATCTCAAAAACTATTGTCTTTTTTCTTTTTTAATGAGTACAATTTTAACAAAGAAGGTTGAGATAGTGGTTTTACTTCTTCAGTGAAATCCCTTATTTTCAGTGTTGATCCACACAATTACATTGGTTTTGCATATTAAATTCTGCTATTTCATTTTCTACAACTTATTTGGTTGTATGACAAATGAGACATTCAAAATCCAAATCTCAAAGTTTTAGGAGAGTATTGATGTCATTAGATAGTGTTTAATGTTTAGATGATATAATGTTTTCAGTGTTGATCCACACAATTACATTGGAGAAGAAAAGAGCACAAGGGACGATAGTGATGGGTCACAGGTGAATCAGAGGTGGGCTACCCAAGGGGAATACACAATGTAAAAAATATGAATAACAATAAAACATAAAATGGTTTTAAAAATCCATGCATTTTAAGAGGCAAAGAAGTGGTATAAAGGGAGTTGTAGAGTGACCTCAGTGTATTTCCCTGGAGGCCCCAAAGTTGATAGAGCCTTAGTGGGGTGCTGCATGGTCAGTGGGTGCTGAGAGTCAGGTGGTTCTCCTAAGTTGATAGATACCTGTGATACCCCAACTCCTAAGGGGAATTATGGAAAATGAGAAAAGAACCTCATGTTACTGTTTTTCATCATCCTGACAGAAATGATCAGGGAAGAGACTACATTAGCTACTTTAAAATTATGGAATTTTTCTCACACCTGGTTTTTGGGGTAAGATATTAGTCTACACTATTTGTGAGAGTAATTTTCATAGAGATACTGAGTGTCTAATATGACAACATTCCCTATTATTGTTTTTCAATTTAGCTCTAAATTCCTGGTTGCCTGGTTGGTTAACCATGGGCAACAATTTGTGGCCATCCCCTTCCTACTACTAACTAAAGGACATGAGTCGTAAGTGAAGAGTTAATTGGTCTGGTCCTGAACATATTGTGCCAGTAAAAATGCACTTTGAGATAAAACAGCATTTTGGAAACTGCTCCCTCTGGGCAAATCAGTAACTTAAAAAAAGACAGACTTCAGGGTTTAGGGAAGAGCAAAATTATTGAAAAATATTATAACATATGTTAGAATCATGAATACCACCAAAAACTTTATTTAGCACTACTAGTTTACTTAGCAATTCATTAGTTTAATTTTAAGTAGATAATATTATAATGCCTAATAAACTCCCAGTTTTCTGTAAAAGGACAAAAACCATTTGATTACTTCTAATGAAACAATGAAGTGCTCCCTAATCCTATGACACTAAATGGCAACGTAATTTCACCTTCAGTGGGAAAGTAGCAAGTAGCCATTTTTTCAGAATCATGTATGTGGTCTATGGTTTGACAAATATCACAGAATGATTACTGTGAAAATAAACTCATTGTTTCAAGGTTAAGCCCCAAAGGAATAGTAAATAAGCATGCATTTCACTATAAAAAATAAGTCTTCAGTCCTGACTATCATTTCACACATGTGAGCTTTTCCAATCCTTTACTGTCACAAAATAGATATCAAGTGGTTTCTGCAATATATAAACTATCATTTTGACACAATAATTCAACTAATTATCAATGCATTACACATTTATTAACTAAGACTAGTATGCAAAGTTGTAATTCAACCATTCAGTACATGTATCTCTGTTCCTTAATTTGGAGAATAAATCTTGTCTTTAAGGAGTGAGAATAATACCTATAGATTTCTGATAACATGAAACAACAAAGAAATGTGTCTTTGAAAAAACAACATAAAATTGTGGAGACTTGGAAGTTCTTGAGCTCATAAAGAAGCACATACAGATTAAAATTGAGGAAAAGTGAAAAATTTTGGAACTTTCAAAATTTAAATGAATTTAGAAAATCATATAAGGAAATAAATATATCTGAAGAGTTAGTATTAGCAAGACTAAGCTGTTTTTCATATATTAAGAAAAGAAATAGTAAAGTCATAAACAGCAAAGAAATTCTGGTTCAACATGAGCCAAATGCTTTGACATTTGATCACTAAATAGGGCCTCCCTGGTGGCGCAGCAGTTGAATGCTGCGCTGTGGAGCTGTGGAGCTGTGGAGCTGTGGAGCTGTAGTTCGACGCCTGGCCGGGGACAATCCCACATGGCACGGCAGACCTCTCCTGACTTGCCCGCTCCTCCCCTCAACAGTGTATTTCTGATCTGCCTGTTCTGCTCTCTGCTCTGTCTCTGGTGAACCCTCTTGCCTCCCCACACCTCTGGCCTATACCCCAGCTTCTATGTATAAATAAATAAATCTTAAAAAAAAATTTGATCAGTAAATACAGTGTTCTAAAGATGTATTGAGATCTATGCTCGCCAAAGATGCTTAACAGCCTACATAGAAGTGGAAACACACATTTTTAATTTGGGTAGTATGTTGGCCACAAAGATATCTAAACTTGTTTTACCTCTAAATTTCTCTGAGTCTAAATTCATATCAAAATTATAAACATTTGAATTTGAATATAAAATTCAAGTTATCTTTGCTTTGTACATAAAAATGAAATGAAATAACTATATGCATCGAGGGGAAATTAACTCTTTGGTGTGGCATCCCTGAATAAAACATGGCTACATGTATGGCCTTTATTATGTTGAAGTACATTCCCACTACACCTAATTGGTAGAGTTTTTAATCATAAAAGAATACTGAGTTTTTCCAAAAGCTTTATCTGACTGCTGAGATGATCATGATTTTGATCGGTTTTGGTGTTTTCTCAACCTCTTTACTCTCTACCTATCTGTTAGATTCTCTATTTTTTGATAATTTAGTCTTTGTCTTGTATCTTTATAAAAAGTGTCCATTTACAAAACATTGTTGAATTTGTTGTCATATCTATGTTCATAGTAGTCTCTTATGATCCTTAGTCTCAGTGACATCAGCTGTAATGTCTCCTCTACTATTTCTGATTTGACTTGAGTAAGCTCCTTTTGTTAGTCTGGATAAATGTTTTTTAATTTTGCTTATTTTTTCAAATAACCAAAATTTTGTAAAAATATTATCTAAAAAAATGTTTTTGTCTCTTCTTAAAGTTTTTCACTTAATGCCACTTTTATCTGATGCCAGTGTCACTGTCTGTGATGTCTTATGTTTCCCATTTGCGTGGAATATCAGTTTCGATCCTTTCACTTCACAGTAACTATATAGTGGAATTACATGCAAGTTTGGTTTTCATCTTTAAAATTTCCTTGTCTTTTCTACCTCTTGAAAAATGTCATGTCATTATTTTTAACATTACATATATATGAATATGAATATATATTTATGCATAATTTTTATGTTAACCTAGTTGTCTGTGTGTGTATAAAAAGAATTGTTACACCATGGAATATACATATCCAATATTTAATATATTGTAACCATAACTATGATACTGATGGAGGAGATATAATGCAAAATAAGATTAGTACTAGCCCCATACAAGAAAGTGGGGGGTCGAAGAAATCAGCATAACCATGAGCACAATCCCTAAGTGCCAGCTCTTAAGTTACAAAGCATAGGTAGGAGACAGACGCAGTCTAGGGCCAAAGATATGGAGATTGAGCCCATTGTAGAATCTCTAGGTCTCTTTTCTAATTCTAGTTAGCAGGTAAACAGACAGCCATCCTTGAAGATAAGCCCCTCCCAACTGAAAGAAGGCTGTATCAATGCCATCCGTGCAAGAGTTCAGGCAGCCATTTCTCTGCCCAGCTGTGCCTATGCAGGTGCTTTCCTTGACCAACTCTCCCTCTGCAGGGCAGCGGCCTGCCTGTCTGCCCGTGACCTGCACCATGCAGGCCTCTCTCAGCAAACCTGCCCCTCAGCGGGGCAGCTCTTTCTGCCCACAT
>PVIJ01003417.1:38834-113806 GCA_004024925.1 Scalopus aquaticus
GAGCAGATGGTCTGTGCTGTTATCTTTAGGAGTTCCTGGAATCCTCGCCCCAGGCAGGGGGAGTTCTATCTCAAGGTTGCTGGCCTTGAGACTTTTACGGCTACTGGCAGCCTGGTGCCTTGCTGCCACTAATGTTGGTTTTAACCTTTGTCAGTGACCAAACATTCTGAACAGTTTTTAGCATTCTTACTTTTACAACTTGTGCCTGTAAAAGTGTCCTTTACTTCCTCGTCCTAATAAACCCGTTCTTTGAGTATAACTGAGTCTCTGTCTTGTGGAGAAACTTGTCACTTGCTGCCGAAGGGAGCTCTGGTGAAACCTTTCCCAGAGTGACCCCAAGGACCCTGCTCCGCTCTCAAATCCATCAACTCTGAAATGACATCAATACCAAGTGAAGAAGTGGGGGAAAAAAAGAGACCTAAAGTATCTCTTGTTGGTTTTTAGGTATTATTTCACAATAATTTTGCCTTTCTTTATGAGCTGTTACTCTAAGTGAGAAGATGAAGATTGTCCCTTTTTCTACTCTGAAAGTCCTACTTACAGTAAAGACCCAGGAGCATACATCATCATTCTGCTATTTCACTCTCTCCAGTATATTCACTGTCTTATATCAAAGGGGACATTCAAAGTCTAACAGCTCTATGGAAGTTTTTCATGAATTTTCATGTTTTTAAACACTAATGTTTAAGCTATAGGTAGATAATGTTTTCAAAACTTAACAAAACTCCTTTTTCAACATATTAAGTGTTCTATCTAATTTTTTTTACCGGTTATTTTCCTTGAAAGTCTTTTTCTCTATATATCAGAAAATTGGCTACTACCATGTCTGTTCCAAAATTTTCCTGAATTTTCTCTGCCTCAGAACTTTCCCTGAGGATTAGAAGGCCTGAGAGGGATGAAATGATGGTTATGACAAGAAGCACAATCTCATCATGCCTTTTCAATCATTTACCATTTCATATATTCACAATGAATCACTTCTAAGATGGTTAGATAATGAAAGGCATTCATAAAAGGGGGGGAACTGTGCTCTACAAAATATTTCTGGGAAATAAGGAGTTTACAATGTTTTCTCCCATATCATAATTTCTGTTTAAATAAACATACTCATGCAAAGTATCTCACTTTGGCACAAGTAGTGTGTCTGGTGCTGTGGGCATTTGGTGACCTTGGTTAGTGACCTGGGCAAAATTTGCAATTACATCCATTGCTCCCATGGAGTATCTTTCTGTTGAGTTGACTTAATGATAATATCCAGTTATTTGGAATTTCACCTTATTATAAAAATGTATTCAAAATAAATTAAATGATATGACCTAAAGAATGAGGAAATAAGCAAAGACTATAAGCTCACTGACATGCACCTTAGTGAAAAAATGTAACAATAAAATACATGGCAGAAAACAGAGGCAATGAGTAGAAATAAAGTAAGTGCCTAGCAAAGAATGATGACTAAGGAAGATGTGGTTATATGCACAACAGTCAATTGCTCAGTCATTAAAAATGGGAGTCCTGTCATTTGTGAAGAAATAAACAAGGGAATTTAAAAATAAAATAAAATAAAAGCCTCTATGCATAGAAACTGTTTCCAAAACTAAAAGATAATCCATGGAACGGGAGAAAATATTTATACCTTATATGACAAAAAGGATTAATATCCAAAATATAAATTATTCAAAACTCTTAAGTGTTGCAGTGGATGTAGAGATGATAGAATCTTTACATGTTCTTGGAGGATATGTAAGTTGTGCAATCATTAAGGAAAACCATGGTCTTCAAAATATCAAAATGAGTCATGCTATATGATCCAGTTATCCCATTTAGCCAAGAAATACAAAAACACAGATTCAAAGAGATGTGCGCCACCATCCTCACTGCAGTATTATTAGCAACACCTAAGAGTTGGAAACACCCTCAGGGCCCAGGACAGACAGTTGGCTAACAAAGATGTGGCGGATGCACACAATGGAATCCCAGAGGTGTAAATGGCTGGGATCCTGCCTTTGTCACAACCTTGATGAACCTCAGATTTTTATGTTCAGTGAAATGAGTCAGAGAAAGACAGACACTGTGTGATTTCATGCAGGTGTTATCCAAAAAGAAAATAAAGAGGTGAACCAAATAAAACAAAAGTAAAAATTAGAAACAATTAGTGGTTACCAGAGGGAAGGGGGAAGAGGAGTGGGTGACTCAGGTAAAATGTGTCAGTCATATGGAGGACAGAACTGGAGCTTTAGTGCTGAACTCAGTAACGTAGTATAGACACAAGATGATTTTTAATGGTGAACGCCTGAAATATAACACCTGTTATAATGTAATGTTGTTTCCATTAAAAAATAGATGTGAATAGTTTTTTTTAAAAAGACGTGCAAAACCATTACACTGAAAACTCCATATCATAGAGAAAAGAATTTCTAAAGATATAATTAAATGCAAAAAGCCTTCTGGTCATGGATTGAAAAATATATTTTTATTTTCCTGCTTAATCAATAACTTATGCAATTGATAAACTAATTCTAAAGCTTATATGGATATAGAAACACTCTAGAGAAGAAAAGACAATCTGGAAGAAGAGTGTTGGAAAATCGAGTCTTTAATGTACTAAAGTATTGTGAAACTTCAATTATTAACAGACTTTGATATTATCAGCATAAACACATACAGGTTAGAAATTCACACATCTATATTATCATTTAATAAAACACAGGTGAAACTCATCAGGAAACAATATTTCTCCATTAATGACACTGAAATTCTTTGAGGAAATGATTTCTCCTTTAAAGATAACTGAGTCCATTAGAAAGCATCTAAATAAAAGGAATCAAATCTTCTACACCACACATTTTACAAAACCAATTTTAGAGTGGACTACTGAAGCAAAATATAAAGCAGTAAAATTTTAATAATTATTAATATTTTTGTCTTCTTTATATTTTCAATAAGATACTATGCTTTTTAATTCATTTAAATATATCAGTGTATTGTTGTTTCTCAAACCTAAAAATTTAAATATCTGTTTATTCAAGGAAAAAAATAGAAAAAAATATTTCCATATTGTCTGTTGTTCTTGCTTTTAAAGCAGGGATACATAGATTAAATTGTGTATGGGAAATTTCATAGGCCCGTATTAGACTCCTCTTTTCTATCATTTATGATTCAAACTCTTCTTCATGATGTTTTATCACTGTTTCATGAACTCATTTGGTGGAATGTCATTTTTACCTTTTTCCTAAATATATTTATTCTTTTCATTAACATATAATAATGCAGATGATTTTGCTATTTCCTTACATCACTTTCAAATTTAGAAATACGTATTTCTGAGAAACTCAAAGATTATTGCATTATTTAAACACTTCTCACACTTGAGTGACAATTAATCCATTTCACGGGAAGAGGCAAGGAAATGGTATGAAGAGAGTGTTGCAGAATGACCTCAGTGTATTGCTCCTGGAAGCCCTGAAGTTGATAGCGCCCCAGTGGGGTGCCGCATGGTCAATGGGTACTGAGAGTCAGGTGGTTCTCCTTAGTTCCCAGACACTGTGTGATATCCCAACTCCAGTGTAATTAGAGAAAATAAACTCATAGTTACTGTTTTTCATCATCCTGACAGAAACGGTCAAGGAAGAGACCACATTAGTGTCTTTAAAATTATGGGATTTTTTTCTCACAACTGTTTTTGTGGGGTGAGATATTAATCTACTCTTTCTGCAGGACTAATTTTCATAGAGCTATTGTGCATCTGATATGACAACTTCCCCTATGCTCGCTTCTTAACTTAGTTATAAATTCCTGGTTGTCTGGTTTGTTAACCACAGGAAACAATTTGGGTGTCCCCCATGTCCCCCCTCCCTACTACTAACTAAACGGCCCAAGTCTTGAGCGAAAAGATAACTGGCCTGGTCCTGAACCTACTATTTGAGGGTAAGTTTACTTTGTGAAAACGAAGCACTTTGGAAATGCTGCCTCTGGGAAAATCACTACTTCAAAGAAATACTTCAAAATTTAGGGAAGAGCTAAAACTCCAGGTTCAGATGGATGAAACTCAAATTGGGTAAATTATAACAAGCTTCCCTGTTTTCCTCAATGCACAGAGAATATCAGCTGCATACATAAACCAGACACCTGTTCAGATCTTGAAATATTTCTCTTACAAATTATAGAATATCCTTATCAAAATACACAAAGTAATGTTTATGGAGTTGCTGAGTAATTATTTTTGCTACTCAGATAGCAGATACTTAAAATAACACTTTAATATGACAACTTTCCCTATGTTCATTTCTTTATTAGCTTTAAATTTTTGGTTTACTGTGCTAAGATTGGTTCACTAAGGCTGAGAATTCAGTGGGCATCCTTCACGCTGGCCCTACCCAGAGGGCACAAGTAGAGAATTAAGATGCAGCTATAGCTGGTACTGAAGAAACTGTTTCAGGAAAAATGCATTTGTGAAAAAGCATTCTAGAAACTGCTACGTGTGGACAAATCAATAACTTTAAAGAAACACAACATTCATGTTTATGGCAGGGCTAAAAATCTCCACTCCCAGAAGATGAAGCTTTAAGGAGGCAAACTTTAACAGCATCCTTATTTTCCTCAATGTGTAGAAAACCTCAGCTAGTATATGAGATGTACAGTACAGGCAGCTTTTTAAAAACTATCTCTAGAGAGTTTCCAACATTGAGTCCTCAGTTTTCATTCTTTCATAAACTTCCTAAATTTTCACTTCCCTCAATTTATTTAAGCTAGTAGTTTCCCAATATATTTTCAATTAATATCGCAACCAAGAATTAACAAAAGGCCCCAACAAAAGAGTCAGGCTTTTCTTCTTTGGAAAACCTTTCTTACAGCTGCCATCATGGCTTGATTTCTCAGACTATAGATCATTGGGTTGAGTGCTGGAGGCACAACCGTGTACATAATAGTGAGAAAAATGTCCAGTGCACTTGGAGAGTCAGAAGGTGGCTTGAGAAACTCAAAGACACCCGTTGATATAAATAAAATGACGACAGCGAGGTGGGGAAGGCAAGTGGAAAAGGCCTTAGCTCTGCCCTCAGCAGATGGCATCCTCAGCACAGTAGAGAAGATCTGGATGTAGGACAGTCCAATAAAGGTGGTGCAAATAAATGCCATCAGAGAGGAGAAAACACTGACCCCAACCTCACTGATATACTCATTAGAACAAGAAAGTTTGAGGAGCTGGGGGATGTCACAGAAGAACTGGTGAACGATATGGGACCCACAGAAGTGCATGGAGAAAGTGGCAGCTGTGTGCATGACCCCAGTTATGACCCCACTGACCCAGACGCCCAGGACTCCGTGGACACATTTGCTGACATCCATGATGATTTCGTAGTGCAGTGGAAGGCAGATGGCCACGTAGCGATCATAAGACATCAGTGTGAGCATGGCCAGCTCAGCAGAACTACAGAGAGTGAAAGCAAAACACTGCACCATGCATTCCCCGAGGGAAATGTAGCCACTATGCATGAAAGAGTTGTAAATGGACCTTGGCACAGTCACAGAAATGTAGCACAGATCCAGGAAGGAGAGATGTTTCAGGAAGAAATACATGGGTGAGCGGAGACTATTGTCCACGGAAGTTGTGGTGATAATGAGAATATTGCCAGTTAAAGCCACCAGATATATGACCAAGAACAGAGAAGCATGTGAGGTTTCTACCTCAGGTTTGGCAGAAAAACCCATGAGAAGAAACCCACTCATAGTGAAATTGACCATAATCCTCCTTAATCTCCTAGTGATGTTGGCTGCAAGACAAAATGGGATCCGTTGAAAGAACATTCCTTATTGGACCTAGTCTCCTACCTTGAACTCAATCATATTTGGCAAGAAGTTGTTTGAAGAAATTACCACTTCATCACAAATGTGAAATAGTTCAGTATACTGATAATAATGCCAAACAATTTTAAAATACTTTGACTCTGTTATGGAAACATGGGTAAAGAAGATTGTAAATTTCAGCACTGTCCATTTCAATCAAGTGAATGCATATAATAAAATTAATAGAATATTTAAAGTATATAATTATATGAATATAGCTATGAAATGTTCAATTTTAATTTACATTAAAATGTTTTATACAATCCAACACTAAAATTTATAAATGTTTCTTATATTTCTATCCTTGCTACTTAATCATATGCCATTCCAACTACAGTGGACTTATAATTTCAATTTAATTGTATTTTATATAAGAGAAGGTATATCCCTCAGCTTTTCCTCTTTGTACTTTCTTATTAAATGAAATTATGAAACACAAAATTGATATTACCTATGCAATAATTTTGATGCATAATCGCTATGATTCACACAAAAGATCATAAAAATTCATCTGAAAAATGTTAATTTCCCAAAGAAAATGGAAAAGAGCAGACCTTTTCCAGTACATTTTTATGAGAAAATAACATCACTATTATACACATGAAAAAATCATTTCCCTGATTCTTCATTCAATAAAATATTGAATAACAATGAATTATCATTTTTTTACCCAACATATTAGCTAAAATAAAATACTTAGTACTATTAATTCCGAAGTAAAACAACTTATGGTATTATTCATGTGAAGAGATGTGAACATGGACCCAAAAACCACATCCAGTGTTGTAAGTCAATGTTATCTCAATAAAATTAATACTATTAAAATATTAAATATGCTGCTCATTGATATAAATAAATACAGAGCTTAAACCATACTAGCAATGTGGTCAAATTTCTGCATTCCTTTTGGAAAAGAGCTATTTAATGAAAGCTTTAAAGCAGTCTGTATGTTAAAACATGTAATTTTATATCTAGATGACATTTTAAATAGTCAGTTGAAAAATCAGTATTTAGAAAGCAATGTTTATTTAAAATTAGTGTTGCAGTAAAAAATATTGACAATCCTACAAATATATCCTACAAATATAACCGAATTATTTCCAAGATATTATTTAAGTTCATCTTCAAAATTTTCTGTATTGTTTATTAATTTATCTGATCACTATTAAGATGACAAAAAAAGTAAGCTATATTGTATATACATTATTTTCTGAAGATATGTATATATAGATAAAGCTTATTCTCTGGAATAAGCAGAGAGCAAAGATTATAAGGAATAACGCACAGAACAGCATAAATATTTATGAATGCAGAGGCAATGATTCTGCTATTATATTCTGTTTTATAGATTTGTTGGCTGAGACACATAGGAAAACTATCATTTTTTTGTTCTTCAGTCTGAAATCCATGGATGTACCTGTAATAATTTTCTGAAAGTTGAGGATGATGGATGCTTCTAGCATCTGTAACACACACATGTGTGCATGTGTATGTTTTTGTGTGTGTGTTCCATAGGAACATTAAAATACTGTTAAATTAAACCAAGTAATGTTATATTTAGACAATACTGGAGAGACTTTTAAGATGATATCTGACAAATCTAGGATTATAATGACATATTTACTCATCCAGGCATCATCTCTTGTAACTAAATAGGTGAGGTGTTAATATATATATGTACGTACATATTACATCATTATTCATTTTTATAGAGTTTGCTTTCTCATCTCAGGTGTAGTCCCCATAAAATTTCCACCACCATCACCCATGAACTATAATCATAATCTCTTGTGCTCTTCCCACCCAGTTTTAATCCCTCTCCGTTCCTCTCCCCTTCCCCTCCTGAATGTCTCTGATTTATAGTTGCCTGCTAGTTTTGTTGTTATTTGCCCCCGATCCCTAATTTTGTTCCCCTATATTTCTCCTATAAGGTGAGATTTTTGGAGACTCCAAGAACTTCTATTTCTATGTATCTGGGAGAAGGTTGCTTCTTTTTCTTTATGGAACCCAACAAAAATAGTATTACCCATATACACGAAAATATTGTTTGATTTATCCAGAATATTTTGTTTGGTCTTTCCGTTAATTAAAACCAGCTGTAGTTAACAATTTATACTGCGGCCATATAGTGGAATTAAATGCAATTTTTTTTCATCTTTAAAACTTCCCTTGTCTTTTCTACCACCAAAAACACTGCTTAATTATTATAACATTGTATATGACTATATGTATGTAAAATTTAGATAATAAATCTGTTGGCTTTATGTCTGTGAGGGTGTAAAAAGACCTTTGCCACATTGTGGGTTATATATGTATATCTATCCTGCAGTTAATATTCTGCACCCATAACTGTGATACCAATTGAAAAACCAGGAGAAAATAGAGACTTCAAGTGCTTGGTTTTTCAGTATTACTTCAGCATACTTTGCCTTTCTTTATAAGCTATTAATTTAAGTATGATCATAAAGATTGTCACTTATCATCTTCAATGGAATTCCTACTTTCAATGCAGATCCAGAATTTTTATCTTTCATTCTATTATGTTTCATCATCTCCAGCTTACTCACTGTCCTGTATCAAAGGGGGAATTAAAAATCTAACATCTTTATCACAATGTTTGGTGATATCTATGTTTTTAAACATTGATGTTTAAAGTTTAGGCAGACAATTTTTTCAAAATATATCAAAAGTCCTTGTTCAATGTGTTAAGTGTAATGCACTTAATGATTTTTACCAGTTTTTATTCTTGCAAGTTCTTTTTTCTATATTTCTAAAAGTTCAGCCATTAACCTGTCCATTCCAGATTTTTCTGAATTTTCTGTAACTCAGAATTTAAAAGAAATCGAAAGTCTGACTGACTGATTATGACCAAGACATGGTCTCTTATTATGCTTTTTCAATCTTTATCTATGATTTCTTTTTGATCTTTACTTTGTGAAGTTGGAAAATGTGCTTATTTTTATCGCATTAAAATATTTGATCCATTCACACTTTTAAAATTTTTTACCATATTTGAGCAATTTACCTGTGATCTCTGATGTGGAAAGCATCTCAATCTGTCACTATTATAAGAGTTCATGAATAATATGAATACAAGGAATATCATGTATTCCCCCATCACACATTCACATTGAATTCCTTCTAGGGTGGTTATATAAAGAACGGCATTACTAGGGAGGTGGGAAATGTACTCCACTAAATGTTTCTGGAAGGAAGGAGTTTACAATGTTCTCTCCAAGATTCTTAGTTTCCATTTAAACAATCAAAGTTCATACATAGTATTTTAGACTTAACAAGTTAAATGACAATGGCTGATTCTCTCACCCACTGAAAACCAGTAACTTTATGGACTTTCCATTATTCTGTGATATCTAGCTTTTTAGAATCTACGGAAACTCACCAGAGCATATTTAAGAATATCTTCCCTCAACAGGAGAAGCTGTCAGTGTGAGTAGCTGACACTTTGCTCAAAATCCTGATCTCTGATTTTCAATCACATTCTGAACAATGTGAACTCTGGAGGAAAAATAAGTCCATTTCAATCCTTTTTTGGCCACTAGTGATTAAGCAATGAAATCTCTTTGGCACAAGCACTGTTTGTGGGTGCTGGGGGTATTTGGTGTTGTTGGCTAATACCTTGGGGCCGTGACTTGCAATTACAGTCATTGTTCCTACAGTATTTTTCTCTTGAGTTGATTTCATGATTACATCAAGTTACCTGGAATTTCAACTTATTTACAAAGATACACTCAATATGGATTAAAAACTTGAAGGCCATTCCTGAAACCTTAATATGTAGGGGAAAAAACATAAACCATAAATTCACTGACATGTACTTTATTGATAAACTGAACCCATAAAATACATGGGGGTCAGAAAAATAAGGAAAAAAATAAAATAATATTAAAAAACTATAATGCAAGAACAGAATTTAAAATGTCATTAGATGTCATAAAAACAGAACCCTCACTGCAGAGTTGCCTATTGGTGAGCAAAACACGCGAGACAAGTTTCACAGAACAGGAAGGAAATGAATAGAAAAGAAAAACTAAGCAAACAGTAGTGGTGGCTAAACCAGATCTGGACTCAGAATGTATGCATAATTGATGTTTCTGAACTGATGAAAAGTAAGAGATTTGTTTGAATATACAAAATATATGCTCTATTGGGCTTCCAGAATCATGTCCCTGTTCCCCACCTTAATAGCTATGTGGATCTTGACCAAACAGTTTACCTCTCTAGTATAAAGTCTTCATGTAGAATGATGGGGAAATATATATTTTTTTAAAGATTTATTTTTTTTATTTATATATACAAGCCGGGGTACAGGCCAGAGGTGTTGGGCGGCGAGAGGGTTCACCAGAGACAGAGTGGGGAGCAGAGAACAGGCAGATCAGAAATACACTGCTGAGGGGAGCAGCGGGCGAGGCAGGAGAGGTCTGCCACGCCATGTGGGATTCTCCCTGGCTGGGCGTCGAACTCGCGTCGCTGCTGCCGACAGCTCCATAGCACAGCGCTTAACCGCTGCGCCAGCGGGGAGGCCCTGATGGGGAAATATTAATGACATATATTTTTATGTGGTATTAGGAAGAATAAATTGCATACCTTATTTAGGTATATAGCACTATTCCTACTTTTGTAAAACCCTTATTTATGATTAACTTTTTGTCATATTATTATAATAACTACTTATACATAAATAACTATGATGCCAAAGTACACTTAGAAAACATTGTGACCCAGTTTTCTAGAAATAATTTCTATTGAACGAACATAAGCCAGGAGTACCTAGTCAACATAGAAAAAAGAAGTTTTATAGCTTGAAGGGAAGAATGCAAACTATTTATGGCAGGTAATGGTGTGTGAATAGAAATAAAAAGAATCTATAAAGTTTATTGTAAATTAAGATCGTTGAATAAGGTCAAGGAATAATGGCTAAAAATACAAAGGTAAACTATTTGTAAAATGAAAGTGAGAATAACATCAAATATATGGAAACAAATATATATCAAAGAGGTACAGTAGAAGAAAACATATACTATACTTCTTGATATCAACATTAGAGATGTACTTGAGGACTGAGATTCAGTGGCAACTGAAACAAAAACAAAAATAAAGAAATGGAACTACATGAGACTAAGACATCTGTACATAGAAAGAAACTACATTCAGAACAAAAAGACTTTCCACCAGATGGGAGGAGATATTTACACCTCATATGCCAAAATGGGCTAATATTTAAAATATAAAATACTTAAAACATTCAAAAACAAAAAATTGGAAAAAATGTTCAACATCACTTATAATCAGGGAAATGCAAATCAAAACCACAATGAGATACCACCTCATACCAGTGAGAATGGCGCACATTAAAAAAACAGGCAATAACAAATGCTGGCGAGGATGTGGAGAAAAAGGAACTCTTCTACACTGCTGGTGGGAATGCAAACTGGTCCAACCACTGTGGAAAGCCGTATGGCATTTCCTCAAATTAATAAACGTGGAGCTACCATACGACCCAGCAATATCACTTTTGGGAATATACCGAAAGGACAAAAAACACTAATCCAAAAGGATACATGCACCCGTATGTTTATTGCAGCACTATTTGCAATAGCGAAGGTATGGAAACAACCCAGATGCCCAAAAATAGATGACTGGATCAAGAAGATGTGGTACATATACACAATGGAATACTATTCAGCATTTAAAAAAGATAAACACATGCAATTCGCAGTAACATGGATGGAACTAGAAGGGATCATGCTCAGCGAAATAAGCCAAAAGGAAAAAGAAAAATACTGAATGGTCTCACTTATAACAGGAATATAGGGGAACCAAATACAAGAGCGTCAACCAGCAAGAGAGGGGGGAGGATTGGGGCTCAGACTGGGGGAGAGGGGAGCACAGGTACTGTGGTGATGGTTTACAGGTGAATTGGTAGTGTGAAACCTATGGGGAATATACAGTAATGTAAAAGGCACAAATAAAAATAACAACAACAACAAAAAAAAATGGGCAGAGGATCTGAACAGTGACTGCTTCAAAGAAGAAAACAGTGGTCAATATGCTCATGAAAAGAAGTTCATCATCTCCTGTCAATAAGGAAATACAAGTCAAAGCCTCAGTGAAATTATTTTTTAAAAATTTATTTATTTATGCATACAAACTGGGGTACAGGCCAGACGTGTGGGGCAGCGAGAGGGTTCACCAGAGATAGAGTGGGGAGCAGAACAGGAAGATGGATGGAAATACACCGCAAAGGGGAGTAGCGGGCGAGGCAGGAGAGGTCTGCCATGCCATGTGGGACTATCCCAGGCCGAACTTCCAACTCTCATTGCTGCCGACAGCTCCACAGCACAGCTCTTAACCACTGCGCCACCAGGGAGACCCCCTCAATGAAATATTGCCTCACACCTTTGAGAATGACTATTCTCCAAAAAAGAAGCAACAAATGTTGAGCAGGGGGTTGCAGAAATAATGGAATTTTTATACATTCTTAGAGGAAATAAATTATGATGTCATTACAGAATACTATGGTTCTCAAAAAATTAAAATTAGTAATCATATATGATCCAGTTATCCCACTTAGCCAAGAAATACAAAAACAAATCCAAAGAGATGTGCACCACCATCCTTACTGCAGTGTCATTAGCAACACTTAGACCTGGAAACAACTTCAGTGCCCAGGACGGATGACCAGCTATCAAAGATGAGGTTGATCGACATGGTGGAATCCCATAGGTGTAAAAGGCTGAAATCCTGCTGTTGTCAGAACATTTATAAACCGTAGATTTTATGTTCAATGAAATGAATCAAAGAATGACAAACACCATGTGATTTCATGCATGTGTTAGATACAGAGAAAACAAAGACATGAACTAAATAAAACAAAAGTAAACTTTAGGAGCAACTAGCGGTTACCTTAAGGCAAGAGGAAGAGGAGTGGGTGACTTAGGGAAAATGTGTCAATTATATAGAGGACAGAATTGGAGCTTTAGTGCTGATCTAAATGTAATGTGTACACTAGTTGATTTTTAATCTTGCACATCTGGAATATTAATAATGTTATAATGCAGAGTTGTGGCCACGAAAGAACTGGATTTGAATATTTTCTTATGATGTACAAAACCATTATATATAAAAATATATATAATGAAGGAAAGAATTTTTAAAGACATAAATAATGCAAAAAGTATTCTAGCCATGGATTAGAATATATGATCTTTTTTGTTTTCTTGCATAACCTATGAATTTAATGGAATCTCAATCAATATTTCAGCAGGTATGTTTTGCAATCTGTAAACTGATTCTAAAGCTTATAAAGTTATAGAAAGAATCTAGAGACAATCTGGAGGGACAGAGTTGGAAAATTTGAAGTTTTCAGTTTACTAAAGTAGTGTGAACTACAATTATTAACAGAGCTTGATATTATAAGCATGCGCACATACAGCAACTGAACAGATTAGAACTCCTAAAACTATAGCATCATTTGACATTAACACAGTGAAATTCCTCAGGAAACAATAATTCTCAGTGATACGGAATTGAGGGGAGTAACTTCTTATTAAGTGAAACACTACTTCTACCTTGCAACTTATGCAAAAATAATTTTAAAAAGGATCAATGGAAGCTAAGAATAATGCAGTAAATATTTTAATGCAATTACTAACATTTTTGTCTTTGTTATTTTATAACTTCAATATGATATTCTACTGTATATTCATTTTACATATATTGCCCAAATCTTTATGTGTGTCTCATATCTGAAGTTTTTATCTTTATTAATTTTGGGGGGGATAATGTTTTGTTATCATTTTTCAATATTGCCCAATACCCCTGCTCAAAAAAAAGGAAAAATAAACCAATTGGATAGATATTGAGAGAACTTTTAATAAGCCCATGTTAGAGTCTCCTTTTCTATCATTTATGATTCAATCTCCTTCTCATGCTGTTTTATCACTTTCATTTTCTTGTATAGTGGAATATCATATTTTAATGTTAGAAAATCTTTTAGCTCACTAATTCTGCCTTCCCTTGTTTCATATGCTGATTAATTATTCATTGATATTTAAGTTCTGATCACTGTGCATTATAATCATGTCAGTAGTTTTTAACTATTTTTCATACACTTTTTGTAACATATGCTTCCTTTAATATTTCTACTTCTTGCAATTATTTCACCATTTAGAAATACGTATTTCCGAGGCACTCACAGATTTCTTATTTAAACATCCCACTCATGTGCAAGGCAATTAATCCATTGCACCCTGAGAGAGAAAACAATGATTTAATGAGATTTTTGCACAGTGACCTCAGTATATTGCTCATGGAAGCCTTTGAGGCTGTGAGAGCCTTAGCAGAGCTCTGTGTGGCCAATGAACGAGTGCTGAGTCAGGTGGTTTTCATCAACGCATAGGCATCATGTGATATCACAAACTCCAGTGTAACTCGGGAATATGATAAAAATCTCATATTTACTGTTTCCCGTTATCCAGACAGAAATGATAAGTAAAGAAATTGTCGATTGCTCTAAGTTTATGGATATTTCCCTTTCGCTTGCCTGGCCTTGTAGAGAAAGAATTTAATCTACCATGTTTACAAGAGTAATGTTTATAAACTATATATGTCAATATTCATGTTCAATATTCATATTACTCAGCACATCCTTATGACAACTTTTCCATATGAGTACTTTCCCTATACCCATTCCTGCATTTTGCTTTAAATTATTGGTTGGCTACGTTATATTGGCAAACCAAAGCTAATGGTTAAGTGTTTGCACCAAAGGGCACAAGTCCAGAGTTAAGATGTATCTGGCCTGTCCTAAAGAGATGGTAAGGAAAAATGCTCTCTGAAAAAGCGTTTTAGATACTTCAGCTTCTGGGCAATTAGGAAACTCAAAGCAAGTCATACTTCAAAGTTTATGGCAGGGAGAAAACTCCAGTTCCAAGACGGAAAAGCTCTAAATAGGATAAATGGTAACAACTCTCCTTGTCTTCCTAATGCAGAACATTACCTCCTCACATAACCAGACACCTGCCTAGAATGTTGACATGTTTGCCCTGCATGTTGTATACAATTCGTATGGAGAAGTTCAAAGTTTGGGCAGATTCTACAGAACTATCTGGAAGTTATTCTTGGCCTTCAGTCCCCGGTCTTGATTCTTTAAAATAAAATTCACTTAATTTAGGCCTGTCTCAATTTATTTAAGTCAAGTTTTCCCTATGTATTTTGATCTTGTCCCCCAACCAAGACTTAACAGAAGTGGCCCAACAAAAGAGTCAGGCTTGTCTTCTTTTGAAAACCTTTCTTAGAGCTGCCTTCATGGCTTGATTTCTCAGGCTGTAGATCATTGGGTTGAGTGTTGGAGGCACAACTGTGTACATAATAGTGAGCAAAGTGTCCAGTGCACTTGGAGAGTCAGAAGGTGGCCTGAGATACTCAAAGGCACTGAATGAAATGAATAAAATGACGACAGTGAAGTGGGGAAGGCAAGTGGAAAAGACCTTAACTCTGCCCTCAGCAGACGGCATCCTCAGCACAGTAGAAAATATCTTTGTATAGGACAGTCCAATAAAGGCTATGTAAAGAAAGGCCACCAGAGCCAAGAAGGAAGTAACCCAACCACTCTGATGTACTCAATAGAACAAGAGAGTTTGAGGAGCCGGTGATTGATACGGGAAACACAGAAGTGAATGTTGTGTCTTCTGTTGTCCTCGTGAGTAGACCCAGCCTACAGTCTGACTGCCACATGTCCACAGAGGCAGGGAGACGCCATCTTGGGCTTATGGCTTATTGTTCAGGAGTGGAGCCCCATGTCTTCAGTGGCAGGAAGATGCCATTTTAGCTGTCTTTTGTGTAGGACTTGAAAACACTGGATATTGCTTCAGGTGAGGTAAACAGCCATTTTTGGCCTCAGTGACTCTGCTTTGTCCCTGGTTTGATAAATAAATCCATTGTTTTTTCCTGAGCCTGAGTAGTCTTACATTTGTGAGCATGGGTGAAGAACTCAGACAGTGACTGCTAAACTATTTGGGCAGTGTCCTAGGCCAATTTTAATGTCCCTCGCTGCCCTGTATCACCTGCAAGTGGCGTCTCCATAATTTTCTCACCACATCAGTTGTGAACATTCACCATATTTCCCTTCGCTCTTCTCTTCCCTGTTTTTACCCCTCTTACATACCCTCCCATGAATATGCCTCAGATCAATGGTTTGCTTGTGAGTTTTGTCTTTTTCCTGAGCCTTTGTTAGGTTTCCTTATATCCCCTCTATAAGTGAGACCACCCAATATTTTTCTTTTTCTTTCTGACTTATTTTGTTTAGCATAATCCCTTCCAGCTCCATTCATGTTGCCACAAATCATGTGAGTTTCTTTTTTGATTGCTGAGTAATATTCCATTTTGTTTATATACCACACCTTCCTGATCCATTCATCTGTTTTAGGGCATTTAGGTTATTTCCTATCAGTTATTGTAAATAGTGCTGCAATAAAATACCCTTTGAAGTAGTGTTTTTATGTCCTTTGAGTATATTCCCAGAAGTGGAATCACTGGATCATATGGTAGATCCATTTTCAGTGTTCTAAGAACCACCCCCTTGAGCCCCTGCACAGCTTTCCATAGCGACTGGGTGAATTAATTCCCACCAGCAGCGTTAAAGGGTTATTTTATCTCCACATCCCCACTAACATTTGTTGCTGCCAGTTATTTTAATATGGGCCATTATCACTTCTGTGAATGATATCTCATTGTGGTTTTGATTTGCATTTCCTTGATTATAAGTGATATTAAATTTTTTTCATACACTTGTTGGCCATTTGAATTTCTTCTTTTAAGAAATATATTTTTAGTTCTTCTGTGCAAGTTTTGACTGTGTTGTTAGCTTTGTTTTTGTTTAATTGTGTAAATTCTTTGTAGTTCTTTGATATCAGTTCCTTATCAGTTGTGTAGTGTGCAAATATTTTCTCCCATTCCGTGGGATGTCCCTTCATTTTGCTTACTGTCTCTTTTGCTGTCCAGAAGCTTTTAATTTGATATAGTCCCAACTATTATCTTCTCTTTCATTTTTTTGCATCTGAAGATGAGTCCTCAAATATATTTCTGAGCTGTATGTCAGGGAGAATTTTGTTTATGTTTTCTTCTACATATTTTATGGCTTCAGGTCTTACATTCAAGTCTTTTATCCATTTTAAGTTAATGTGTATGGTGTGAGGTAGTAGTCTAGTTTCAGTCTTTTGCATGTGGCAGGTCAGTTTTCCCAACACCATTTATGGAAGGGACTATCCTTTTTCCAGGGTATATATTTGCTCCTTTGTCATAGGTTACTTGACCCTATTTGTGTGACTTTATCCATGGGTTTCCAATTCTATTCCATGGTCTGTGTCTGTTTTGTTCCAGTACCATGCTGTTTTTATTTTTATGGCCTGGTACTACAGTGTGAAATCTGGTAGTGTAATACCTCCATTTTGGTTTCCCTAGCCAAAAGATCTTTGACTATAGAGTTTTTTTGTGATGCCATATGAATTTCAGCAACATTTGTTCTATTTCTTTGAACAATGGCATTGATATTTTTGTTGGAATTGGCTGAATATGTAAATTGTTTTGATAGCCATATTTTTCTCTTTTCTTTTTTTTTAAAGATTTATTTATACATACAAGCTGGCGTACAGGCCAGAGGCATGGGGCGGCAAGAGGGTTCACCAGAGACAGAGTGGGGAGCAGAACAGGCAGATCAGAAATACGCTGCTGAGGAGAGCAGTGGGTGAGGCAGGAGAGGTCTGCAGCACCACGTGGGATTCCCCCCGGCTGGGTGTAGACCCGCATCGTGCGCTGCCGACAGCTCCACAGCACAGCACTCAACCTCTGTGCCACCAGGGAGGCCCTCTTTTTTCTTTTTTTAGATTTATTTATTTATGCATACAAGCTGGGGTACAGGCCAGAGACATGGAGATGCGAAAGGGTTCACCAGAGACAGTGGGGAACAGAACAGGGAGATCGACTGAAGTACACTGCTGAGGGGAGCAGCGGGCGAGGCAGGAGAGGTCTGCCGCGCGATGTGGGAATCTCCCTGGCCAGGCGTTGACCTTGCTTTGCCGCTGCCAACAACTCCACAGCACAGCCCTTAACCGCTGCGCCACCAGAGAGGCCCTATAGCCATATTTTTCAATCTATGGTTTATGTCTGTTTAGTGTAAGCATAATAATTATTATGAAAATAAACTCATTGTTTCAAGGTTAAACCCAAATTTAATAGTTAACCACCATTCATATCATTTCACAAATATGTCCCAATACCTTGCTATCATGTCACAAATGTGAGCTTTTCCATTCCTTTAAAATAGAAATGGTGTCTATGTAAGCTATCATTTTAACACAAAAATTCAACTATCAATGTTTTGCACAGTTGTGAGCTCACAACACCATGCAAAGTTCTAATATAATTCATCCATTCTGTACATGCATTTGTGTCCCCAATTTGGTGAATAAATCTTCTTTCTAGTTGATAAGAAAAATATCTACAGATTTCTGATGACATGGAACAGCAAATGTCTTCAAAATAATCAGACTATAAAAATGTGTAGACCTGCACATAGTTGACCTCATGAAGGAGGACATAAAGATTAAAACTAAGAAAAACTGAAAAATTTAAGACTCTTTCAATATACAATTGACTATGGAAAATCATATAGTTACCTTCCCATATCCGAATGATTGAGATGGATTTGCAGCTATATCTGTCTTTTTGCATATTGAAAAAAGAAATATTAAAGTTGTAAACAGCAAAGACAATTTGGCTCAGTATGAGAAATAACTCCAAAATATTTTCATCTTTAAATATGACTTTTTAAAATCTCATATGTGGTTTATGGTCTGTCTAGAACAAAGTCTGTGGCATAATGAACTCTAAATTCTATAATCTCTAACATGCTGAGTAAGGCAATATCAAAATTACAGATATGAGAATCACAAAATTCAAGTTACCTCTGCTTTGTACAAAAGAGAATATGATTCTCCAAAAGCATGCATGTGCATTCAATTTGAAAATTGAAAGGGGAAATTAATGTTTGGTGTCATCCCTGAATGGAACATAAACTACATATATGGCCTTTATTATATTGAAGTGCATTCCCACTACACCTTATTTGTAGAGATTTTATCCAGAGAAGATATTGAATTTTGCCAAATGTTTTGTCTGCATTTTAAGAAGATGTTATCTAAATGCACAATGGAATATACTCAGCTTTAAAAAAGATGAACTCTAGCAAGTTGAGACAACATGGATGGAATTAGAGGAGATCATGATAAGTGCAATATCACAAGGAGAAACAGATAAAAAAATGATTTCAGATCTGGATGAACAAAAAAAAAAAAAAGAAACTGATAAAACTAAACTGAAACTCACCCTAGAAATATGACTGGGGAACTGAGGCTTTGAGAGGGGTTGGGAGGGTGGGGATAGACACTCACAGATTACTGTGGTATTAAACATTCTTCCCACAGGAGTGGCAAGTAACCCCTTGCAAATAGACACAAAGAAATGGCATAATGAGTTTTTTGCAGTGTGATCTCATAATATTTTCACAGAATCCTTTGAGGTTCATTTAGTCTTAGTGGAGCACTGCATGATTATTGGCCTCTGAGAGTCTGGTTGTTCTCATCCATTGAGAGGTATCATGGGAGAGACCAACTCCTGTGTAACTCAGGATAAACTGAGAAAATAACCTCATGTTTACTGTTTACATCATCCTGGCAGAAATGGCCCCTGAAGGGACTATGTTGACTTCCTTAAAATTGTGGCAAATTTTTTCCAACCTCTTTTAATGAGATGAGATTTTCATCTATTGTATTTGAAGGAGTAATGTTTATAGAGCTATTGTGTGACTATTTTTTTTTTACTTAGAGAGCACATATTTACGTCAACATTCTAATATGACAACTTTCCTTTATTCCTCAATGCAAAGAAAACATCACATAAATATAGGAAACCAGACACTGTCCAGATCTGAAATGTTATCCTTACACATTAGACAAAATCTTTTTTCATACATGTTCAGGCAGCTTTTCCAGAACTATCTGGAGGTTGTTACCAGTCTTGAGTCCTGATCTTCATTCTTTTAAAAACTGAGTTAAGTTTTTGCTTGTCTCAATTTATTTAAGTCAACATTTTTTCACAATATATTTTGAACTTTTATCTCAATGAAAACTTACCAGATGTGTCTCAATAAAATAGGTCAGCTGTTCTCCTTTGGAAAATATTTCTGAGAGCTGCCTTTATGGCTTGATTTCTCAGGCTATAGATCATTGGGTTGAGTGTTGGGGGCACAACGGTGTACATAATAGTGAGAAAAATGTCCAGTGCACTTGGAGAGTCAGAAGGTGGTTTTAGAAATTCAAAGAAGCTCGTTGAAATAAATAAAATGACGACAGCCAGGTGGGGAAGGCAAGTGGAAAATGCCTTAGCTCTGCTCTGAGCTGATGGCATCCTCAGCACAGTCGAGAATATCTGTGCATAGGACAGTCCAATAAAGACAATGCATGGAAAGGCCAAAAGAGCCAAGAAGACATTTACCCCAACCTCGCTTACATACTCGTTCGAACAAGAGAGTTTCAGGAGTTCTGGGATGTCACAGAAGTACTGGTGAATGATATGGGAACCACAGAACTGGATAGAGAAAGTGGCAGCTGTGTGCATGGTACCACAAATGACCCCACTGATCCAGACGGCTATGACTCCATGGACACATTTGCTGACATTCATGATGATTTCATAGCGCAGGGGAAGGCAGATGGCCACGTAACGATCATAGGACATCACTGTAAGCATGGATATCTCAGCAGAACCACAGAGAGTGAAAGCAAAACACTGCACAATGCATTCACCTAGGGAAATGTAGCCACTATGCATGAAAGAGTTGTAAATGGACCTTGGAACAGTTACGGAAATGAAACACAGGTCTAGGAAGGAGAGATGTTTCAGGAAGAAATACATGGGTGACTGGAGACTACTGTCCATAAAAGTTGTGGTGATAATGAGGATATTTCCAGTTAATGCCACCAGGTATAAGACGAAGAAGAGAGAAGCATGGATGAATTCTATCTCAGGCTTTGCCGAAAATCCCACCAGCAGAAACCCACTCAAAGTAAAATTAGCCATATTTATTTTTTAATTTCCCAGTAATGTTGGCTACGAGACAAAAGAGATCCATTAAAACAATTTCTGTGACTTTACCTGTTAACCTTCCCTGTACTCAGTCAAGTTTAGCAAGACACCATTTGAAGAAATTACCACTTCATCTCAAATGTGAAGTATTTCTGAATATCAATAATAATGTGAAACAATTTTATGGAAACATGTGTAATGAATTTCTATTTTTTAGTATTGCCTGTTTCAATCAAAGAAAATGAACAATGAATGTATATAATAAAATTAATAATGTATCTCTAAAAGACATAATTGTCAATGAAGCTGTGGAACATTGATGTTGATTTATATTAAAATGTTTTATACACTGCATACAGAATTTTCCCTGAGGATTGATTAGAAGAAATCAGGAGGCTGAACAACTGGTTGCGAAAAGAAGCATGGTCTCATTATTCCATTTCAAAATTATTTTTATATATTATTTTTAATCCTTTGTGAAGATGGATATGTGATTATTTTACTTTCATTAAATATTTGATCCATCTCAATTTTGTAATGGTTCTACCCCATTTGAACACGTTTTCTATGATCTGGTGTGGAAAGCACCTCATATCTGTATAATTCACTATAATATATGTCACTGAATTTTATGAAGACAAGGATTATCAGAGAGTGTCATCAACCACATTCACACTGAATTATTGTTAAGATGGTTAGGTAAATAAAGGCACTGCTATGTAGGTGGGAGCTGCACTCTATAAAATGCTTCTGGAATGTAAGGAGATTATCTGTTTCCTCCCATATTCCTAATATCCATTTATACTCAAAGCTTATATATAGCATTTCATATTTCACAAGTAAATAACAGTGATGTTCACTCAACTGCTTAACACCATTAACTCTAGGCTTTCCATTTTTTTGCATAATCTATCTTTTTAGAATCTAAGGAAACTCACCAGGGCATATTCACAGTTTGTTTCATTCAACAGAAGAAGCTGTCAGTGTGAGCAGCTGTCATTTAGCTCAAAGTCCTTTCTCTGAATTCTGTCATATTCAGAAAAATCTGAATGGTGGAGAAAAGAATGAATACGTTTCAACCCTTCTTTGGCCTCTGGAGGTTACACTATGAATCTCCTAGTACAAGTAGAGTGTCCTGTTGCAGTGGGTATTTATCATTCTCGATAAATACCTTGGGACCAAAACTTGCAATTATATTCATTGCTCCTACAGAGTTTTGTTTTTGTTTTTGGTGTTTGATAATGAGTGCACATAGTTAACTAAAATTTTGAGTTATTACAAAAATATGTTCATAATAGATTAAAAAATTGAAGGTAAAACTTAAAACATGGGGAAAAGCATAGACCATAAACTCAGTGACATCTACCTTAATGAGAATGTGAAACCATAAAATACATGGAAAACAGAGACAAAAAATTTGCTGGTATCAGACTAAGAGATGACTTTGAAGACTGGACTCCAACATTAAGGAAAACTAAACAAAAATAACCCAACTAAAGAGATTCTGCTCAGTGAAAAAAAAAAAAAAGCCATTAGAAGGAAAAGGCAACCTATCGAGAGGGAGAGGAAATTTGCAAACCATATATCAGACAAGAGATTAATATCCAAAACATATACTTAAGTAATACAATTAAAAAAAACTTACAAAAAAATGGCCAGATGATCTGAATAGGTGCTTGTCACCCAAGAGAGATATCCAACAGTCTGATGAAAAGATGTGATCTCTGTTTTGTGGAAATGCATGTCAAAGCCACAATGATGTCTCATCTCACACCTGTGAGAAGATACTATCCAGGAGAAGGGAAAGAACAGGCACTAGAGAAGAAGCAAGAAAAGAGAATCTTCATACACTGCTACATTGATGCAACTACCATGGAAAAGAGGATGCAGGATTTTTCTCAATATATTAAAATAGATCTATAGTATGATCCAGTAATTCCGTTCTTGGTTTTCATTCAAATAATATGAAACTTCAATTTTGAAAAGATATATGCACCTCTATGTTCATTACAGCACTAGTTACAACAATAGCAAAGAGGTTGAAACAACATAATATCCTATCAGAGAATGAAGATGGAAGAATATGTGGGTATATACACACTAGAATATTACTCAGTCGTTAAAACTATGAGTCTCTCATTGCAATAAGAGACATGGAACTTGAGGGAATTATGCTATGTAAATCAAGTCAGAAAGACAAAGATCAGTAAAAAAAAAAAGCATTTGAAATATTTTAAATATGCTCTAAACCCTCCATTAGAAGAAAACAAAAATGTGAGGTTTGACATATTATCATGTATTGTGTTGCATAGTTAATATTAGCTCACTTAATTGAAATATCCAAACTATTTTGTTTCTGAAATCAAATCACCCAGTTTTTACTAGCTTTGTATTACTAAAAATGATTGCTAAGATTAAGCTGAAAATCACAGCTGAAACTTCTGAATATAAGTTTGTATCTTTCTTCTACTTAGTATTATTAGGTTGATGTTTTGGAAAACAATACTTGAGCTGGAGTTACCATGTTAAATTATTAGAGTTATAAATTAATCTGACTTGTGATGATATACCTTTTGAAGAAAATTAATAAATATGTCTAAATTTATAGAACATATCTGTAAAATTTTGAATGCGTGGAATATTTTATGGAACACTCTGAGAGATAGGAAAAAAAGTGTTCTGAAGGACAGGACTCTCAGTTTTCGACTCACAAAGGTTAGGAACAGACCAAGATGAGATGCTCACCATTCGACAATGTAACAGAAAAAAAGTCCATGTAAGGATGAGCACTACAGTACTCTCAATTTTGGGAAAAAAAGATGTTATTTTCAGGTCAAAAGATTTGGGACAGAAAGAGTATAAATCCCTTCGTTAGTTGGAGGAGAAAAGAAGTGTAAAGAGTGTCACTTCAGTAAGATGGAAGCTGGATGACTTCTGGGAAGATGGAAGGGATGTAGGAATTACAACAAATCCTGGAAGAAAAAGACACAAGGCTGAGATAAGAAAGGAGCTGGTAGAGAGTCAGAAAAAAAGTCAGGAAATAAAATAGTATTAGAAAGTTAAAATGTAAGAGTAGAGTTTAAATTGTCATTAGAAGTCAGAAAAGAACAGAACCTCCACTGCAGAAACACCTGTTGGGGGGCAGAACACACACTAGAGAAGTTTCACAGGATAGGAAGTAAATGGGCAGAGAAAAAAGTAGTCAGAGAGCAGCGGTGTCTAAATGAGATCTGGACTCAGGATGTATGCATAATGGATGTTTCTCAACAGATGAAAACAAGGAGACTTGCTTGAATATGCAAAAAAGAGTATTCTTTTGGGCAGAGAAAGGTTAAAGTCCTCATAATACTAAGAACTCCATCAGTATCTTGGAAATAGCTAATAAATTATCTATATCCTTATCTTTATAGCTTCTCTCCCCCTCTCCCTCTGTCCCTCTCTCCCTTCTATCCTAAGCAATCCTTACTCTGTCAAGTTTCTTAAGAAATAAGCTCACGTATATCTTCTTTATCATTATATTTATATATTCCTTACATCATCTTTCTTTTTTGAAGAGTATTTGATGTCTCCCATAGGGAGTAGTCTCCATAGTTTTCCCACCACCGTAGCACTTTTTCCCTAATTTTCAGTATTTCTATTCTATTTCAATATATCTATGGTGTCATAGGGCTCTTTTATCAATATTTCCACTTCCTTCAGTTATTTTAACACTTGAAATATGTATTTCTGAGGTAATCACAGATTTTGTATTATTTAAACAGCCCACTCATAGGAGTGGCAGTTAAGCCATTGCATCTAAGAGGCAAAGGAATGTGACAATGCATTTTTTGCAGTGACCTCAGCCTGTTGTTTATGGAGGCCTTCGAGGCTGACAGACCTCCGTGGAGCTCTGCAGGGCCAGTGGGTGCTGACAGTCAGGGGTGCTCATCAATTCATAGATGTCATGGGGTGTCCCAACTCCAGCAGGACTCAGACAAAAATGGAAAAGAACCTCATGTTTACTGTTTTCCATCATCCCAATAGAAATGATGAGTAAAGAAATTGTGAACTGCTTTAAAGTTATGGAAATTTCCTTCTTTCATGCCTGGCTTTGCAGAGAGAGAATTTAATAGACTGTGATTGCAGGAGTAATGTTTATAAACTATGTGTGTGAATATCCTTAATAATCAGACAGCAGATATTTATGACAACTTTTCCATATGAGCACTTTCTCTATGCTCATTTCTCTATCTAGATTTATTTTTGTGATTGGTTATGTAGTGTTGTTAACAATTAAGTGTTTCCGGGCCTCCCTGGTGGTGCACCGGTTAAGCGCTGTGCTGTGGAGCTGTTGGCAGCGGCAACTCGAGTTCGACGCCCGGCCAGGGAGAATCCCACATGGTGCGGCAGACCTCTCCTGCCTCGCCCGCTGCTCCCCTCAGCAGTGTATTTCTGATCTGCCTGTTCTGCTCCCCACTCTGTCTCTGGTGAACCCTCTCGCCGCCCCACGCCTCTGGCCTGTACCCCAGCTTGTATGTATAAATAAAAAATAAATCTTAAAAAAAAAAACAAGTGTTTCCAATAAAGCGCGCAAGTCGAGAGTTAAAATGCAGCTGGCTTGGCCTGAAGAAATTGTCAGGAAAAGGGCTTTCTGTAAAAGCATTTCAGAAATGGGTGTTTCTGGGTAAATTACTAAATTCAAAGAAACACAAACTTAAAGATTAATGGCAGAGTTACAACTACCAATTCCCTAAAGATAAAGCTCTAAAGTATAAGTTTTAACAATCATCTGTGTTTCCTGCAAAGCAGAAACAACATAAGAGAGAGGCATCGTAAACATACCTGCTCAGATCCTTGGCATGTTTGCCTTGAAAACAATAGGAAATCCTGACAGGAAGCTCAAAGTCCAGGCAGCTTTTCCAGAACTATCTGGCAATTGTTCCCAAACTTGAGTTCTCACTCTTCATACTTTCATAAACTCACTTGACATTTGCTTGTCTCAATTTATTTATGTCAACAGTTTTACCAATATATTTTGAACTTGTCTCTCAACAAAGAATTAACAGTGTGCCAGAACCAAAGAGGTAAGGTTTACTTCCTCAGAAAACCTTTCTTAGAGCAACTTTTATGACCTTATTTCTCAGGCCATAGATCACTGGGTTGATTGCTGGGGGCACAACTGTGTACATAATAGTGAGAAAAATGTCCAGTTCACTTGGAGACTCAGAAGGTGGCTTAAAAAACTCAGAGGCACTGGTTGAAATAAACTATATGAAAAAGCAAGATAGGGAAGGCAAGTGGAAAAGGCTTTAGCTCTGCCTTCAGCAGATGGCATCCTCAGCACAGTAGAGAATATTTTTGTGTAGGAAAGTCCAACAAAGGTGATGCAAAAAAAGGCAATGACAATCAAAAAGCGGATGACTCCAATATCACTGATAAACTCATCAGAACAAGAGATTTTTAGGAGTTGGGGAATAACACAGAAGAACTGGTGAATAATATGGGGTCCACAGAAGTGCATGGAGAAAGTGGCAGCTGTGGGCATGGTTCCAGAAATGACCCCACTTATCCAGACACCTAGGACTCCGTGGACACAAGGGCAGACATGCGTGATTATTTCATAGCAAGGTGGGAGGCAGATGGCCACGTAGCGATCATAAGACATCACTGTTAGCAGGGAGAGCTCAACACAAGCACAGAGAGCAAAAACAAAACAATGCACTATGCATTCCCAGAAGGAAATGTAGCCACCGTGCATGAAAGAGTTGCAAATGGACCTTGGCACAGTCACAGAAATTAAGCACAAGTCCAGAAAGGAGAGATGTTTCAGGAAGAAATACATGGGTGAGTGGAGACTACTGTCCAGGGTAGTTGCAGTGATAATGAGGATGTTGCCAGTTAAAGCCACCATGTAAAAGACTAGGAAGAGAGAAGCGTATATATTATTATTACATATTATTGTTATATTATTATATATTATCTGTTATATCATTATATATTATATATAATATATATTACTATATATCATTATATATTATATATCATTATATATTATATATATTATTACATATTATATATTATTATATATTATATATAATATATTATATTGTATATATTAATGTATTATATTATCATATATTATTGTTATATTATCGTATATTATATTATTGTATATTATATGTTGTTATATTATTTTATATTATTATATTAATAATATTTTATATTATTATGTATTAGTATATATAATATATTATATGTAATATATAATATAATTATATATTTATAATATAATTATATAATTATATAATTATAATATAATACATTACATTGTTATATATTATTATATATTATCATGGATTATATATAATATTATATATAATAATAATATAATAACAATATAATAATATATTATATATGTTATATTATTATATTATATTATATTATATATTATTATATATTATACTATATTATATTATTCTATTATACATCATTATATATTATATATAATATTATGTATTATATATTATTTATTGTATATTGTATTATAATATATAATATATATTATTATATTATAAATTATTATATATAGTATCATATGTAATATTATATAATATATTATATTATAATATATAATGTATATCATTATATTATATATTGTCATATATAGTATATATAAATATAATATATTATAATATAATATGATAATATATTATATAATATATTAATATATTACAATATAAAATATATAATTATATATAATATAACATAATATAATCATATATTAATTATATTAATTATATGCTAATATAGTTAATTATATTAATTAACTTTTAATTATATTGAGTGATTATATTAATTATATTAATTAATATATTAATCATATCTATATATAATTATATATTATATATTATATAATATATTATATATAATATAACATATTAATATATTATAATATATATTATAATAATAACCCTAATAATGTAATTGAATAATTACTTTCATTATAATAGTTTAGGTGTTCTTCCAAATTATCATGATGAAATACCTTTTCTATTTGGATAACACAGAAGTAAAAATACCCATGTTTTCAGGGTATGTAAATACATAACAATGGAGTGAGTAGACAATAAAGTAGACAATAAAGATATAAGGAAATAAAGTATATAACAGTAATAATTTCTGAATGGTAAGGGAATGATTGTGCTTATTGCTGGTATACAGAGTTCTTAGCCTGACCTGAGACACATAAGATGATCTTCCTTTTCCATTTTCTAGCACAAACTCTACGCAGACATTGAATACTTAATGCTAAGGGTGATGGATACTTATAGCTTCTGCAGTGTACTGTGTAGTTTCACTGGGAAGTTCATGGGTTAATGGAAAAGACTTGATCCAATGAGGGAGTACCTTGTTCACGTAAGACATCTGAAAATGTGTTCAGCCTTTGTGTGGTAGCAGAGGCGTGTGTGTGTGTGTATGTGTGTGAGTGGGTGGGAAGGAGGGTGGTGCGTGTTCCATTGGAACATTAACACTGTAAAATTAAAAAGTCATTTTATATTTAGATAAAATTGAAGAGATAATGACACCTGACATTGCTAGAGATTATAATGACACATTTACTCATCTAGGCAGATTTACGGAATCTCCAGAAATTTCCATTTCTATGTCTGAGAGAATGTTGTCCATTTTCTACTTAGGGACACACCAAAAAGTATCCATTCCATATTCATGGAAACAGTGCTTGATTTAACCAAAAATATATTGGTTGGTCTTCCATTAATTTAAATCTAGTCTTGTTAATAAATAGTACAGTAGCCATACCGTGGAATTAAATTCAGATTTTGTTTTCATCTTTAAAACTTTATGTATATTTTCTCTCTTTTAAAAAATTTCAGGTACATAAACACAATTGTGTCTATGTGAGTATGCAGGTGTGTGAAAACAACTTTGTCACACTATGGGTTATCAATATCTGCCTGTCTTACTTAATATACTGTGAATTAACTGTGATATAAAGTGTGGAAGCAAGAAATAGCAAGGGGACTTAAGTGTTTATTACACTGGTTCTTAAATATCATTTCACATTTTTATGAGTATTGATTTTTGAACATAAAAATGGCCACATTTTTTTCAATGAAATTCCTTCTTTCATTGTTTATTTTGCTTTGTTTTGTTTTTTTAAAGATTTATTTATTTATACATACAAGCTGGGGTACAGGCCAGAGGCATGGGGCGGCGAGAGGGTTCACCAGAGACAGAGTGGGGAGCAGAACAGGCAGATCAGAAATACACTGCTGAGGGGAGCAGTGGGCGAGGCAGGAGAGGTCTGCAGCACCATGTGGGATTCTCCCTGGCTGGGCGTCGAACTCGCATCATGCGCTGCCGACAGCTCCACAGCGCAGTGCTCAACTGCTGCGCCACCAGGGAGGCCCTCCTTCTTTCATTGTTGATCAGAATTCAAAATACACACCTTTACCAGTTTTAGAGGAATATTGATGACTTTAAACAATGTTTAATATATAGATGGATATAATGTTTTAAAACATAACAAAAGACTTCTCTAAATGTATTAACATACATTGAATGATATTTGCCTGTTATTTTTGTTGTCAGGATGTTTATCAGTTTTTCTTAAAGAAAAATTTACCATTCACAAGTTCATTCCAGAATTTTCTTTTCTCTAAGAAATAGAATGAATAAGAAGGGTGTAGAGAATGGTTTTGACAAGAAGCATATTTCTTATTATATGCTTCCACTCTATCTATAATCTTTTGATACTTACTTTGTGAAAGCAGAAAATGTAGCTACTTTGCTCTCAATAAAATAATTGATTCAATCTCAATTTATAAATATTTCTACCATTTTTTTTGACAATTGTGATTTGTGAAACATCTCACAACTCTGCAAAGTCACTATTTTAAGAGCCAACATATAACAGGAATAAAGGGACATTCACACTGAACTAATTCTATGATGGTTATAGAAAGAAAATTATGTTAAGTAAGAAGTAATCGCACTCCATAAAATGTTCCTGGAATGAAAAGGGTTTACAATGTTCTCCCAGATTCCTAATTTCCATGAAAATAATCATAGCTCATACATAGATTTTATGTATTACCAGATAAATGGCAGTCACTGGTTATCTCACTGGCTCAAAAGAAATAACTTATGGGATTTACAATATTCTGTGTAATCTATGTTTTATGAAACCTAAAGAAACTCACCAGAGCATGTTCAAGAACATCTTCCCTCAACATAAATGAATTGTCAGTGTGAGCATGGGACACTTAACTTGAAATCCTGATTTGTAAGTCAGTCACATTCAGAAAATGTGAACCATGGAGAAAGAAAGAAATACATTTCAATCCTCTTTGGTCTCTGGAGATTAAGTTATAAAGTCCCCTTGGCATAAGCAGAGATTCTGGGTGCAGTGGGTACTTGGTGTTCTTGGTAAATTCCCTGGGGCCAAAACCTGCAATTATATTTACTGTGGAGAATTTCCCAGGTGAGTTGACTTAATGATCTTACCTGGTTACCTGGAATTTCATTGTATTTGTGCTTATTGGACCAAATTATTGAAAAATATTATAGCATATGAATTAGCATGTCATTAATTTAATTTTAGGTGGGTGCTATTATAATGTCTAAAAAAAACCCATTTTCTGAAAATGTGTAAATACCAGTTGATGACTACAGCAAAGCAATAAATTACTCCCTAATCTTATGTCACTGAATGGCAATCTATTTGAGTGGTAATGTAACAAGAGCCAATTTTTTTTTGACATTTACAAATTCATTTTATTTGCCTTTCCAGACCCATCTGAAGGTTGTATCTAGTCCAAATACCTTTCAAAAAGTGGAATATCCATCTTTTTGAATAGTTCACTCTAATGAAATGAAGTAAAAAAGTACTATGATGACAAATATTCATCAATTAGAAAGGAATTGCATTTCAGATCAGGGCAATACTGGATAAAAAATAAAGGGGTGGTTTTTAGTATTTTTGTGTATGGTTTAGTTTATTTATTTATTTTTATGTTCTTAAATTGTTGTTCATTTCTATGCAATATTTGATTTCTCCCTTGCAACATAGGGCTGAGGCCAAAGTCTTTTACAAGTGGTGCCCATGGAGGGGATTGTTGGTGAGGATAGAGAGCCCCAGGAAAAATGCTAAAAAGTATCGCAGTTTGGAGTGGAGTGACTGATAAGAAATATAAGGGACTGCAGAAGAGGGTGTGGGTTCATTCAGTCTTTGGGATTTAATGTCTTTATATCATCAGCATTTGGGTGGATTTTGGCCCCTGATGGCCAGCCTGGCACCAGGGCAGGTTGCCTATGGTTAAGGAAAATGGGTAAAGATGAGTTCTGGAGCCCTGGGTAGCCGTCAGGATTTTAATACATCGTTCTGCAGTGAGGCAACCAGGTACAGGGCACGCAAGGGGGGCCGCGGGCTCGGAGGCCTACCAGCCCCTGGCAAATCTTCACTGTCTCTGGGCTCTCTGGTGTCCTCTGGGGTCTCGCTGTTGCCATTTCCCCCACGTGCTCTCACTGCCGCTGCCACTCCTTTTTTGCAGTGCGCACATTGCTGCCTCGCGCATGCGCACGCCAAGCTACGCTGCGCTCCGCCCTTCTTCTGGTGCCTACTGGCAGGCACTTACATAGGCCTGCAGAGGCCTGTCACCCAGGGGAGGGGGGAAACCCTGACACCTCCCCCGTTTATCCTACAGCCCCCATGCATGGATCTTCCAGAGAGCTGGTGTGAGCCTCTGGCGTGGAGGCCTCCAGCAGCCAACCTCAGAGAGGAAAAGGTCGGAGGCTTTGCAAGTAGCCGGGAGACTAAAACTGTCCCCGATTTTGCTGCTGTTACCGCCGAGGAAGAAGGCAAAGACCCGGACAGAGACGCCTCGCTGAGCTGTGAGTGTGCCCGTTTGTCGGGCCGTTTTGCCATTTTGCCGCTGTGGCTGCTGCTTTGTGTCGCTGGTCTGATCCTGCTTTGGGGCGTCTCAGCAGCTCCGGGAGCATCCCCTGTTGTGTCTTCTGTTGTCCTGGTGGGCTGGGACCTGGCTGCCGTGTGCCCCGGGTTGGCTGAGGCAGAAAGACGCCCTCTTGGGCATGTGGCTTAGTGTTCGGGAGAGGAGCTCCAGGTCCTCCTGGTGGGAAGGTGCCAGTTTAGCTGCCTTTTTGTGTAGGACTGGAAAACACTGGGTATTGCATCAAGTGAGGTAAATGGCCATTTTGGGGCTCAGTGATTCTTTGTTTTTCTTGGCTTTGTTGAATAAATCCCATTGTTGTTTTCTCTTGAGCCTGAGTGGTTGTACAATTGTGTGTTGGGTGAAGGACTCAGATCGTGATCAGTAAGCTATCTGGGCAGTGTCCTTGGCCAGATTTAGTGCCTCTTGCTGCCCTGTATCACTCTCAAGTGTAGTCCCCATAATTTTCCCACCACATCAGCTGTGAACCTTCACCACAGTCCCCTGTGCTCTTCTCTCCACTGTTTTTTAAAGATTTATTTATTCATGCATACACTATGAAGCTATCTAGAGCCACTGCAGCACGAGTTCGATCCCCAGCCAGGGAGCTTCCCACGTGGCCCAGCAGACTTCTCCTGCCTGGCCCACTACTGCCCTCAGCCATGTATTTCAGCTAATCCACTGTTCTGCTCCCCACTCTGTCTCTGGTGAATCGTCTCTTCCTTTTTAACCCTCTCACATCCCCTCCCCTGAATATGCCTCAGATCGATGGTTTGCCTGTGAGTTTTGTTGTTTTTGAGCCTTTGTTAGGTTTCCCTATATCCCCCCATTAAGTGAGACCAGCCAATATTTTTCTTTTTCCTTCTGACTTATTTCGCTTAGCATATGTCCATGTTGCCACAAATGTTTTTTTTTCTTTTTTGATTGCTGAGTAGCATTCCATTTTGTACTAGTCTCAATCCAATCATCTGTTTTAGGGCATTTAGGTTATTTCCATATCAGCTATTAAAAATAGTGCTGCAATAAAATTGAAGTACCCTTTGAATTAGTGTTTTTATTCTGTGGGTCTATTCCCAGGAGAGGAATCGCTGGATCATATGGTAGATCCATTTTCAGTGTTCTAAGAACCCCACCCCCACCCCCACATAGCTTTCCATAGTGGCTGGGCTAGTTTATTCCCAACAGCAGTATTTTTTTTTAAGATTTATTCATCTATGCATACAAGCGGGGGCATAGGCAAGAGGTGTGGGGTGGTAACAGGACTCACCAGAGACAGAGTGGGAAGCAGAACAGGCAGACCCACTGAAGCACACTGTTGAGGGGAGCAGCGGGCGAGACAGGAGAGGTCGACTGCACCATGTGGGACTCTCCCCTGCCAGGCATTGAACCCATGCTGCAGTGTCTCTGGACAGCCTCACAGAGCTGTGCTCAACCCGCTGAGCCACCAGGGAGGCCCCCAACCAGCAGTATTAAAGGGTTCCTTTATCTCCACATCCTCACCAATATGTGTTGCTGCCAGTTATTTTAATACGGGCCATTATCACCTCTGTGAGATGATATCTCATTGTGGCTTTGATTTGCATTTCCCTGATTATAAGTGATATTGAACATTTTTTCATACACTTGTTGGGCATTTGCATTTCTTCTTTTGAGAAATATATTTTTAATTGTTCTGTCCATTTTTTGACTGGGTTGTTTGCTTTGTTTTTGTTGAATTGTGTAAGCTCTCTACAGATCTTTGATATCAGTCCCTTATCAATTGTGTGATGTGCAAATATTTTCTCCCATTCCATGGGGTAACCCTTCATTTTGGTTACTGTCTCTTTTGCTGTCCAGAAGCTTTTTAGTTTGATATATTCCCAGCTATTTAATATTTCTTTCATTTTATTTTTTTGCAGCTGAAGGTGAGTGTTCAAATATATTTCTGAGCTGTATGTCATGGAGTGTTTTGTTTTCTTCTACATATTTTATGGTTTCAGGTCTTACATTCAAGTCTTTTATCCATTTTGAGTTCCTTTTGTGTATGGTGTGAGATAGTAGTCTAGTTTCATTCTTATGCATGTAGCAGGTCAGTTATCCCAGCACCATTTATTGAAAAGACTCCTTTTTCCAGGGTATAATCTTTGCTCCTTTGTCATAAATTAAACGGCCATGCAGGTATGGCTTTATCTCTAGATTTTCAATTTCATTCGATTGGTGTGTGTGTCTGTTTTTTTTTTAAGATTTTTTTATTTTTTTTATTTATACATACAAGCTGGGGTACAGGCCAGAGGCGTGGGGCGGCGAGAGGGTTCACCAGAGACAGAGTGGGAAGCAGAACAGGCAGACCAGAAATACACTGCTGAGGGGAGCAGCGGGCGAGGCAGGAGAGGTCTGCCGCGCCATGTGGGATTCTCCCTGACCGGGTGTCGAACTCGCGTCGCCGCTGCCAACAGCTCCACAGCGCAGCGCTTAACGCTGCGCCACCAGGGAGGCCCTGTGTGTCTGTTTTATTCCAGTACCATGCTGTTTTTATTTTTAGGCTTGGTACTACAGTGTGAAATCTGGTAGTGTAATGCCTCCATTTTGTTTCCTCTAGCCCAAAGAACTCTGACTTTTGAGGGTTTTTTTGTGATTCCATATGAATTTCAGCAACATTTGTTCTATTTCTTTGAACAATGCCATTGAGATTTTTATTGGAATTGTGTTGATATATGGATTGTTTTTGATAGCCATATTTTTAATCTTGCATGTGATTTAAGTCTGTCTAGTATAACCATAATAATTATTAAGAAAATAAACTCATTGTTTCAAAGTTAAACCCAAAAGGAATAGTTAACTGTCATGTATTCCATTTCACAAATATGTCCCTTCCCTTGCTATCATGTCACAAATGTGTGCTTTTCCTTTCCTTTAAAATAGAAAGGGTATCTATCTAAACTATAATTTAACACAATAATTGAACTATCAGTGTTTTGCACAGTTGTGAACTCAGAATACCATGCAGAGGAATAATTTAATTCATCCATTATGTACATGTATCTGTGTCCCCAGTTTGGAGAATAAATCTTCTCTTTTGTTGAAGAGAAAAACATCTATAGATTTCTGATGACATGGAACAACAGATAATTATGTCTTCAAAATAATCAGACTATAAAAATGTGTAGACCTGTGATCTGTTGACCTCTTAAAGGAGGACATACAGATTAAAACTAAGAAAAATGGAAAAATTTAAGACTCTTTTAATACATAACTGACTATGAAAATCATATAGTTACCTTCCCATATCTGAATGATTGAGATGGATTTGCAGATATATGTCTTTTCACATATTGAAAAAAGAAATATTAAAGTTGTAAACAAAGGAAAGATAATTTGGCTCTGTATGAGAAATAACTTCAAAATGTTTTCATCTTTAAGTATGATTTTTTTAAATGTCATATGTGGTTCATGGCCTGTCTAGAACGAGGTCTGTGACATAATGAACTCTTAATTTTATAACCTTTAAAATTCTGAGTTTAAAGCAATATCAAAATTGCAAATATGAGAATCACAAAACTCAATTTACCACTTCCTTGAACAAAAGAGAATATGATTTTCCAATAGCATGAATCTGCATTCAATTTGAAAATTGAAAGGGGAAATTGACGTTTTGTGTTAACCCCGGGGGTACATAAACTACATATATGGCCTTTATTATATTGAAGTGTGTTCCCACTATGCCTAATTTGTAGAGATTTTATCCAGAAAGGATATTGAATTTTGACAAATGTGTTGTCTGCATTTTAAGAAGATGTTATCTAAACACACAATGGAATATACTCAGCTATAAAAAAATAGGAACTCTAGCAAGTTGAGACAACATGGATGAAACTAGAGGGGATTATGCTAAGTGCAATATCACAAAGAGAAACAGACAAAAAAATAATTTCACACCTGGATGGTAGAGAACAAAAAGAAAAAAAAACTGCTGAAACTGAACTGAAGCCCACCCTAGAAATATGACTGGAGAACTGAGGCTCTGAGAGGGGTCAGGTGGGTGGGGGGAGGCTTGGACTCACAGATTATTGTAGGTTTAAACACTCCTCCCACATGAATGGCAAATAACCTTTTGCAAATAGACACAAAGCAATGGCATAATGATATTTTAGCAGTGTGATCTAGGAATATAGCTCACGGAATCCTTTGAGTTTCGTAGAGTCTTAGTGGAGCCCTACATGGTATTGGCTGCTGAGAGTCTGGTTGTTCTCATCCACTCATAGGTATCATGGGAGAGTCCGACTCCACTGTAACTCAGGATAAACTGAGAAAAGAACCTCGTGTTTACTGTAGAAATGATCGCTGAAGGGATTATGTTGACTTCTTTAAAATTATGGCATTTTTTTCCAACCTCATTTAATGAGATGAGAATTTCTTCTATTGTAATTGAAGGAGCAATGTTTATAGAGCTATTGTGTGAGTACTTTTTTATATAGAGAACACATACTCATGACAACACTCTAATATGAAAACGTTCCTTTAATCTTCAGTGCATAGACAACATCACATAAATACATGAAACCAGACACTATCCAGATCTGAAATGTTATCCTTACAAATTAGACAAAATCTTTTTCAGAAGATACATGTTCAGGCAGCTTTTCCAGAACTATTTGAAGGTTATTTCCAGCCTTGAGTCCTCCATCTTCATTCTTTCCTAAACTGAGTTAGTTTTTGCTTGTCTCAATTTACTTAAGTCAACATTTTTCCAGTATATTTTGCACTTTTCTCCCAAAGAAAATTTAATATATGTGCCTCAATAAAATAGATCAGATTTTCTCCTTTGAAAAACCTTTCTGAGAGCTGTCTTTATGGCTTGATTTCTCAGGCTGTAGATCATTGGGTTGAGCGTTGGGGGCACAACAGTATACATAATAGTGAGAAAAATGTCCAGTGCACTTGGAGAGTCAGAAGGTGGTTTTAGAAATTCAAAGCTCCTTGAAATAAATAAAATGACGACAGCAAGGTGGGGAAGGCAAGTGGAAAAGACCTTAGCTCTGCTCTCAGAAGATGGCATCCTCAGCACAGTGGAGAATATCTGTGTGTAGGACAGTCCAATGAAGACAATGCACGGAAGGGCTAGAAAAGCCAAGAAGATACTAACCCCAACCTCGCTGATATACTCATTTGAACAAGACAGTTTCAGGAGATCTGGTATGTCACAGAAGAACTGGTGAATGACATGGGACCCACAGAAGTGCATGGAGAAAGTGGCCGCTGTGTGCATGACTCCACAAAGGGCCCCACTGATCCAGACACCTAGGACTCCCTGGATACATTTTTTGACATCCATGATGATTTCGTAGCGCAGTGGAAGGCAGATGGCCACGTAGCGATCATAGGACATCACCATGAGCATGAATGTCTGAGCAGATCCACAGAGAGTGAAAGCAAAACACTGCACTATGCATTCACCTAGGGAAATGTAGCCACTATGCATGAAAGAGTTGCAAATGGACCTTGGCACAGTCACAGAAATGTATCACAGATCCAGAAAGGAGAGATGTTTCAGGAAGAAATACATGGGTGACTGGAGACTACTGTCCATGAAAGTTACAGTGATAATGAGGGTATTGCCAATTACCGCTACCATGTATGAGACTAAGAAGAGAGAAGCATGGATGAGTTCCAGGTCAGGCTTTTCCGAAAATCCCACCAGAAGAAACCCACTCGTAGTAAAATTAGCCATGTTTTCTTCTTAATTTCCCACTGATATTGGCTACAAGACGAAAAGGGATCCACTGAAACAATTTCTGTGACTTTACCTATTAACCTTCCCAGGACTCATTCAAGTTTATCAAGAAGCCATTTGAAGAAATTACCACTTCATCTCCAATGTGTAGTTCTGAATATCAATAATAATGTGAAACGATTTGAAAATACTTTTTCTTGGTTATGGAAAGATGTGTAATGGATTTCTAAATTTTAGCATTGCCCATTTCAATCACAGAAAATGAATCATGAATGTACGCATTAAAATTAAATAAGATAGGGCCTCCCTGGTGAGGCAGCAGTTAAGCGCTGTGCTGTGGAGCTGTCGGCAGTGGTCACGCAAGTTCCATGCCCAGCTGGGGAGATTCTTACATGGCGCTGCAGACCTCTCCTGCCTCACCCGCTGCTCCCCTCAGCAGTGTAGTTCCCTTCATCTGCCTGTTCTGCTCCCCACTCTGTCTCTGGTGACCCCTCTCACTGCTCCATGCCTCTGACCTATACCCCAGCTTGTATGCATAAATAAATCTTTTTAAAAATTAATAAGATCTATCTAAAGACATAATTTTTAATAGGGCTGTGGAACATTGATGTTGATTTATATTAAAATGTTTTATACACTGCATTCAGAATTTTCTCTGAGGATTGATTAGAAGAAATCAGGAGCCACAATGACATTTCATCTCACACCTGTGAGAGGCTGTTATCCAGGAGACAGGAAACAACAGGTGCTAGAGAAGAGGCTAGAAAAGAGAATCTTCATACATTGCTACGTTGATGCAACTACCATGGAGATTAGGATGCAGGATGTTGTCTCAAAATATTAAAAATACATCTATAGTATGATCAGTAATTCTACTCTTAGTTTTCATTCATATAATATGAAACATCTATTTTGAAAAGATATATGCACCTCTATGTTCATTACAGCACCAGTTGCAACACAGCATAGAGCTTGAAATAACGTAAAATCCTATCAAAGAATGAAGACTGAAGACTGTGTATTCTATATACAATAGAATATTACTCAGTTGGACTTGAGGGAATTATGCTACATAAACAAGTCAGAAAGACAAAGATCAGTAAAAAAATATTTTAAATGTTATAAATACGCTCTAAACCCTCCATTAGAAAAAAAACAAAAATGTGACGTTGCTAAGATTAAACTGAAAAGGCACAAGCTGAAACTTCTGAATATAAGTTCATATCTTTTGTCTACTTAGAATTATTAAGTTGATGTTTTAGAAAATAAACAGCTGAGCTGAAGATACCTTGTTAAATTATTAGAGTTATAAATTAATCTGACTTGTGGTAACATACTTTTTGAAGAAAATTAATAAATATGTCTAAATTTATAGAACATATCCATAAAATTTTGTATGTGTGGAATATTATATGGAACACTCTGAGAGAGAGAAAAAAATGGTCTGAAGCAAAGGACTCTCAGTTTTCAAATCACAAAGGTTAGGAACAGACCAGGATGAGATGCTCACCCTTCCAGCAGTGTAACAGAAAAAGAGTACATGTAAGGATGAGCATTAGAGTACTCTCAATTTGGGGAAAGGAATGTTATTTTCAGCTCAAGGGATTTGGGACCAAATGAGTGCAAATCCCTTCATTAGTTAGAGGAGAAAAGAAGTGAAAAGAGTGTCACTTCAGTAAGATGGAATCTGAATTGGTTAAAATTATTTCATTCTTTTTCAGCATAGGCCAAAATGATGCTTTGGCCAAAATGATGCAAAAACCAGGGTAAGGAATGTTCCCAGTGAAAATGCAGAAAGTGTGTCAATCATTAAGTAAACTGCAGGGAGTATTGGCCAAAGTTAGCAACTGGTTCCATCCTAAAGGAAATCTCAGGGTGCTTTCCAGTGACCCTTCTGAGAAGATGGAGGGGATGTGGGAATTACAGCAAATCCTGGATGAATTTTTCCAACTGAACATTTATTTTTAATAAATAAATTCATATTATTAAGCACCAAGTTGATAATACCTATACAATATTGTGATACGTAAATGGTCCTTATCGTTAATATGATACACCATAAAAATTTATCTGAAATATACTAATCCCACAGGAAAAGGAAAAAGACAGGTCTTCCCTGGTGTATTTTCATAAGAAAATAACTAATATAAACATTAAAATATAATTTGCTGGGGTCTCCCTGGTGGCGCAGCTGTTGAGCTGTGGGCAGCAGCAACACAAGTTCAATCCCTGCTGGGGAGATTCCCACATGGCTCTGCAGACCTCTCCTGCCTCGCCCACTGCCCCCCTTAGCAGTGGATTTCCCTCCATCTGCCTGTTCTGCTCCCCACTGTCTCTGGTGAACACTCTCGCTGCCCCATGCCTCTGACCTGTACCACAGCTTGTATGCATAAATAAATCTTTAAAAAATAAAATATTGTTTGCTCTCATTCTGTAAATAAAATGTAAAACAATTATGAGAAATAAATTGTCACCAAAAATTAATTAACTACTTAACAAAAATACCCAGTGCTATTAATTATGAAGAAAGACATCAACTGATGACATGTATCTAGAGGTGTGAAACTGACCCCTAGTCTTATTGGTGTTATAAACCAAACTTACTGCATTTAAATTGAGGAAATTAAAATATAATAGATAGGATAGGTACTTCATAGAAATAAAAAAAGGATTGAACTTAAAATGTATGTAGTAACATTAAATTGGTGCATACTTTCTGGAAAAGTGCGAGTCATTTAGCAGAAGGCTTGAAACAGTCTGCAACTTAAACCATGTAACTTTATGTCTTGATGACATTTTATGTTATAATCTTTTTGAGGAAACTATTTTCATTTAAAAGTAGACAAGGGCCTCCCTGGTGGCACAATGGGCTAAGCTCAGCATATGAAACTATCTGCAGCCACAGCAGCACTAGTTCTATCCCAGGCCAGGGAGCTTCCCACAGGGCGCAGCAGACCTCTCCTGCCTCACCTGCTGCTCCCCTCAGCAGTGTAGTTCAGTCATTCTGCCTGTTCTGCTCCCCACTCTGTCTCTGGTAAATCCTCTCACCACCCCACACCTCTGGCCTACACCCCAGCTCTTGTGTGCATAAATAAATAAATCTTTTAAAAATTAATAATAATAATTAAAACTATAGCTATATAGTAGATTAAATGCAGATTTTGTTTTCATCTTTAAAACTTTAATATATTTTTTCACTCATAAAAAATGTCATGTCTATTAGCCCAATCGTGTGCCTGTGTTAGTATGTGAATGTGTAAAGACAACTTAGTCACACTATGGGTTACCAATATCTATGTAAGCCTTACTTGATATACTGTTGCATTAACTCTCTGTGATACCAACTATAGAAGCTGGTTCTTTCATCCCCTCAAAATAAGTAATTTATGGGCTTTCCATTATTCTGTGTAGTCTATATTTTTATGAAGCCTAAAGAACTCCCCAGAGCATATTCAAGAACATTTCCCTCAGAAGGAGAAGCTGTCAGTGTGAACAGCTGACACTTAACTCAGTCCTGATCTCTGCAAATCAGTCACATTCAGAACAATCTGAACTGGGAAGAAAAAAATATGTCCATTTCAATCCTTCTTTCGCCTCTGGAGGTTAGTCTATGAAATCTTTTTGGCATAAACAAAATTTATAGGTGTGGTGGGCATTTAGCCTTCTCGGTAAATACCCTGGGACCAAAACCTGCAATTATAGTAACTGTTCCCACAGAGTACTTTTCTGCTTAGTTGATGGAATGTTCACACTTAGTTACCTGGAATTTCAACTATTCATTTTTATTGGACCAAATTAATAAAAGAGAGTGTAAGGGTGTGTAGTCTCTGGTTAGTATAGTACAAACATAATAACTACTATGAAAATAAACTCATTGTTCAAGGTTATGCCCAAATTGAATAGTAAAGTAGCATGCTTTCCATTATCACAAAATATATCTCCAACCCTGGCTATCATTTCACAAATGTGAGCTTTTCCAATCCTTTAATGTCACAAAATAGAATCCAAATGGTTTCTATGTAAACTATCATTTTAACACAATAATTAAACTAATCATCAATATATTACACATTTTTGAACAAAGAATAGCATACAAAGGTGTAATCTAAGTCAACCATTCAGAACATGTATCTATGTTCCAAATTTGGAGAATAAATCTCTATAGCTAATGAGAATAATGTTGGTAATTGGGATCTCTAAAATTTTCTCTAACATAACAAAAATTTTCTCTAAAATTTTCTCTAATATATAACTCTATGAGTGTATAGTAATCTCAAAATTGTTAATATGTAAATAACAAAATCCAAGGTACCTTAGCTTTGGACAAAAAGGTTATAATTTTCAAAAATATGAATCTGCTTTCAATTTAAAAATTGAATGGGGTGTTTAACCCTTTTGTGTGGTTTCCCTGAATAAGACATGACTACATACACAGCCTTTATTATGTTGAAATGCATTCCCATTTACACCTAATTGGTAGAGTTTTTTATCATGAAAGGATATTGAATTTTGCTAAGTGTTTGTCTAACTGCTGAGATGATCTTGATTTTTATCATTTTGTTCTTTGTTCAACTTGCTTACTCAATGTTTATCTGTTAGATTCTCTTCCCTTGTTAATTTAGTCTTGCTGTCTTATACATTTCTAGGAAAGTATCAATTTACACAAGATATTAAATTTGTTGTCATATCGATGTTTATAGTAGTTTCTTGTGATCCTTTGTATTGGTGGCATTAGTTGTGATATCTCCTCTACCATTTCTGATTTAGCTGGACTAAATTCTATTTTTGTTAGTCTAGATAAAGGTTTTTCAATTTTGTTTATCTTACGAATGACCAGTTCTTCATTTTCTGATCTTTTATTTTATTCTGTTTCTTATTTTGTTTCTTCCTCTAAATTTGAACTTAGTTTGTTCTCCTTTGTCTCGTCTCTGATCTATAAAATTGGGATGTTTGTTAGAAATAGATATAGATATAAATTTCCTCTAGAACTAGTTTTACAAGCCAATGCTTTTGGTATGCTGTGTGTACATTTTCATTTGTCTCATGATATTTTTTTATTTCTCTCTTGATTTCATCTTTCACCAATTTATTGTGAGAGCTATATTGTTCAGTTTACACTGATTTGCGAAGTTTTTCATTTTTTATTTATTTGCCTATTTCTAATACCATAACATGGTGGTCAGAAAAGATTTGTACTTTGGCATGATTTCTATCACCTTATATTTGTCAGTACTTGTTTTTTGACTTAATAGATTATTACCCAGGTGAATAATATATCCAGGTGAATGTTCCATGTGCACTTGAAAAAAATGTGTTCTGGTGCTGTTGGTTGAAAAGTTCTGTATATGTTTCTTAGGTCTACAATGTAGTTCAATATTTCATTACTGATTATTTTCTGGGTAAACCATTCATTTTTGAAATTGTGTTATAAAAGCCATCTATAATTATTGTGTTGCTGTCTTTCTAACTTCAGATATATGAAAATTTACTTTAAATTCAAATAAATTGCTGTTTGCTATGCTCACACACACACACACACACACACACACACGTCATCTTGATGAGTTGATCTCTTTATCATTATTTAAAAACATTTTTGTCTCTTCGTACATTTTTAAAGTAATGTTTACCGCTTCAAGTATCACTATACTTGTTGTCTTTTGTTGTCCTTTTGCATGGGATATAATTTTACACCTTTTTTGCTTCACGCTATGAGTCCCTAAATCAAAAGTATGTGCTTTTCAGACAGCAAAAAGTTGGATATAGTTTTTATTCAAAATTTATTGACATAAAACTGTGTAAGTTTAAGGTGTACAGTGTTTTGATTTGACAAACAATTGATAAAATTACAATCACTTTAGTACTTGCTAATACAGCTATCATGTCACATAGCTGTTACATAGTTTCATCATGAGAAGATTTATTTTTTCTATTGGCAACTTTCAAGGATAGAGTAATGTATTAACCATAATCACAATGTTGTTCATTGGATTCCCAAACCTGGTAAGCTTATCATCAGAAGTTTGTTCCTTTGGAGTTTCATCTTGTTTTTAATCCATTTAGTAGTGATAGGTCTCGCAACAGAGAGTTGTACCTACAAAGAGCTGCATTTTGATAAATTTTAGTTTATTTACATTTTAAGTGATCATTAATATGTAAAGCTTTCTAATACCACCTTGAGAGTTGTTTTCTCCATTTTTTCTTTGATTTTGCTACTTTCCTTGCCATTTAAAACATAGCACACTATAGAAAAAAAGAAAATAGTTGCACATCATATACATAACAAGAAACTAATGTCCAAGATGTCCAAAGAACTCATACAACTCATCAAAAGGAAAACAAATAACCCAATCAAAAATGTACAGAAGAACTAAATGAGCACTTCTCAAAGAAAGCATAGATGACAAAAAGGTACATAAAATAAAATGATCAGCATCACTAATATTCAAGGAAATGCAAATAATTAATACAGCCTCACTCTAGTAAGAATAGTCCATATTTAAACAAAAAATTAGACATCACAAATATTGATGAGAATGTGCAGATAAACAAACTATTATGTATTAATGGTGAGGATATACATTGGCCCAGGCGCTATGGAAAAATATATGGGTTCCTTAAATATTAAATAAAGATTTACCTTATGATCCAGCAATTCTACTCCTAGGTATCCATACAGAGATTACAAAGCCACTAATTTTAAGGGAAATATGTACTCCTATCTAATTACAGCACAATTTACAATGACCAAGTTATGTAAATAACAAAGCAGTGTTTAAAAAAGATAGTATCTATATACATGATAGAATATACTCAGCTATAAAAAAGAACTCTTGCAATGCTATAGCATGGATGGAACTGGAGGGCATTATGCTACGTGCAATATCAGAAGAAGGACAAAAAAACCCAGATGATTTCACTAATATATGGATAATAGAGAACAAAAAGAAAAAGGAACTGAGAAAACAAACCAAAACTAACCCTAGAAATATAGTTGGAGAATTGCGGATACCAGAGATGGAAGGAAGGTGGGGATAGGCATGGACAGAAATGTTCCTCCCACACAAGTGACAATTGATCCAATGCAATTTAAGCCACAAATAAATTGTATGATGAGATTTTTGCAGAGTGACCTCTGTCTATTGCTCATGGAGGCCTTTGAGGTACACAGAGCCTTAGTGGCACTCTACAATGTCCAACAGAAGCTGAGTTCTGGTTGTTCCCATCAATGCAGAGATATCACGTGGTAGCCCAACACCAGTGTAACTCAACATAAACTGAGAAAAGAACCTCAGGTTTACTGTTTTCCATCATCCTGACAGAAATGATCCCCAAGGGATTATGTTACCTTCTTTAAAATTATGGCAATTTTTTCAGTCTGGTTTGATGGGATCAGATTTTAACCTATTGTATTTGAAGGAGTCATGTTAATAGAACTGCTGTGTGAATATTATTTACTCAGATACCTTATACTTAAGATAACTGTCTGATATGACAAATTTCCATATGCTCATTGCTTTATTGCTGTAAATATTATGGCTTTAAATATATTATACTTAATTAAAATATATTTTAATTATTTAAAAATACTAAAAGTAATTAAAATTTATAATATATAACATTTAAATATTACACATTATAAATATATAAATTTTAGAATTTATAATATAATATATTATAAATAATATAGCTTTAAATATTTGATTGACTGTTATGTTTGGTTCACCAAACTAACAATTAAGTAGGTACTTTCCTCCCTTACCCCATCTAAATGGCATATGTCATGAATTTGATGCAGTGACCAAGTAGCGAAGAAAGGGTCCCAGGAAAAATGCTTCCCATGAACAAAGCATATTGGAAACTGCTCTCTCAAGACAAATCAATAACTTCAAGGACACACAACCCTCATGTTTATGGCAAGGCTAAAACTCCCAGTTCCCTAAAGATGAAACTTTAAATACAGAAAATTTTAACAACTTTCCCCAATGCATAGAGGCTATCACATAAATACATAACACGGGATCCTGTCCAGATCTTGAAAGGTTTCCCTGCAAGTAATAAAATTCCTTTAGAAGCTCAGAGATTGGTCATCTTTTCTGGAGGTTGTTCCTGAGTTTCGCTATTCAGTTTTGATTCTTTCATAAATTCAGATATTTTCCCTTGTATCATTAAGTTATCCAATACATTTTTACCTTTTCCCAAACAAGAATTAGCAGATGCGGCTCAACGAAATAGGTCAGCTTTTCTCCTTTGGAAAAGCTTTCTAAGAGCTTCTTCTATGGGTTTATTTCTCAGGCTATAGATCATTGGGTTGAGTGTTGGGGGCACAACTGTGTACATAATAGCCAGCAAAATGTCCAGTGCACTTGGAGTTTCAGAAGGTGGCTTGAAATACTCAAATGAACTATTGAAAGCTGTTCCTGAGCATCAATCCTCAGTGTTAATCTTTCATAAATTCAATTATTTTTACTTATGTTAGTTTATTTAGGAGGCAGTTTTTTCCAATATATCATGGATTTCTCCTAAGCAAGAATTAACAGATGAACCTCAACAAAAGAGGTAGGCTTGTCTTCTTTGAAACACCTTTCTTAGAGCTGCCTTCATGGCTTGATTTCTCAAGCTGTAGATCATTGGGTTAATTGCTGGCGGCACAACTGTGTACATAATAGTGAGAAAAATGTCCAGTGCACTTGGAGTTTCAGAAGTTGGTTTGAAATACTCAAAAGAGGCTGTTGAGATAAATAATGAAACTACAGCAAGGTGTGGAAGGCAAGTGGAAAAAGCTTTAGCTTTGGCCTTGGCAGATGGCATCCTCAGCACAGTAGAGAATATCTTTGTGTAAGACAGTCCAATGAAGACAATGCATGGGAAGGCCATTAGAGACAAGAAGGCTGATACCCCAACCTCGCTGATGTACTCATTAGAACAAGAGAGTTTCAGGAGCTGGGGGATGTCACAGAAGAACTGGTGAATGACACGGGAACCACAGAAGTGCATAGAGAAAGTGGCAGCTGTGTGCATGGTTCCAGAGATGACCCCACTGATCCACACACCTAAGATACTGTGAACACAGCTGCGGACATCCATGATGATTCCGTAGCGCAGTGGTAGGCAGATGGCCACATAGCGATCATAGGACATCACTGTGAGCATGATTGTCTCAGCAGAAGCACAGAGAACAAAAGCAAATCATTGCACTATGCATTCCCCAAGAGAGATGTAGCCACTATGCGTGAAAGTGTTGTAAATGGACCTTGGCACAGTCACGGAAATGTAGCACAGGTCCAGAAAGGAGAGATGTTTCAGGAAGAAATACATGGGTGAGGAGAGTCTATTGTCCGTGGAAGTTGCAGTGATAATGAGAATATTGCCAGTTAATGCCACCATGTATAAGACTAAGAACAGAGAAGCAAGTAAGATTTCTTCCTCAGACCTGGCAGAAAATCCCAGCAGAAGAAACCCACTCAGAGTGAAGTTGGGCATAGTTCTTAATTTCCCAGTGATGTTGGCTACAAGACAAGATGGGACCATTGGAAAGTAAATTTCTGTTACTTACCTATTAACCTACCTTGGACTCAATCATGTTTGACAAGAAGACATTTGATGAAATCACCATTTCACCACAAATGCGAAGTAGTTCTGTAGACTACTAATAATGTCAAGCAATTTTAAAATACAGACTCAGTTATCAAAATGTGTGTAGGCAAGTATCTAAATTATAGGATAGCCCATTTCAGTGAAAAAATAATGTATATAAACATTAATAAGATATCTTTAAAATATAATTTTATTAATGGAGTAGTGGTATATTCAATATTGATTTATTTTTAAAAGTTTTGTACAGTCCTTGCACTCATATATACAAATGTTTCTTTGCTACTTATTATTTCTCATGAATCAGTCTGCCTATTCATATGTCATCCTATGAACAATGGATTTATAATTGCAATTTAATAATTTTGTTTTATATATGAGGGGAAAGATTCCTCTTGATTTCCTTTTATTTTTCTTCTTGGAACTCAACAAAAATAGAATATTCCATATGTATGATCCATATTACTTAATTTTTCCAAAAGCATTTTTGGTCTTTCCCTTAATTTAAGTCTACGAAGGTTAATAATTTGCACAGAGGCCATTTAGTAATTAAATGTAATTATTGTTTCATCTTGAAAAGCTTACATATGCTTGCTGCCTCTAGGAAAAAAATATATAATTATTTTTAACATATATATAAATATGTATGTATGTATGTTAAACGAATTGCCTGTGTGTTATGAGTGTGTAAAAAGAACTTTGTCACATTACAGAATGTAAATATGTAATGAGTAGTTAATGTACTGTTGCCATGACTAGTAGTGATACCAAATGTAGAAGCAGCACAATATTGAGAGAATTCAAGTTACTCTTTTCTTGGTTTCCAGGAATTATTTCAGGATACTTTTGCCTTTTTATGAGCTGTTACTTTAAGAAGAAATAATTGTTACTTACCTTCTTTAATGATATTCCTACTTTCAATGCAGATCTAGAATTTACCCTTCATTGTCTCCAGCTTACTCAATGTCACTTTCAAAAGGGAGCATTAAAAAGCTAACATTTCTATAACAGTTTTGGTCAATATTCATATTTTTAAACATTAATGTTCAAACTTTAGGTAGATATACTGTTTTCAAAACATAACAAAATTACATGTTATATGTATTAAGTATGATATATTTAATTATTTTATTTTATTTTATTTATTTTTAAGATTTATTTTTTATTTATACATACAAGCTGGGGTACAGGCCAGAGGCGCGGGGCAGCGAGAGGGTTCACCAGAGACAGAGCGGGTAGCAGAACAGGCAGATCAGAAATACACTGCTGAGGGGAGCAGCGGGCAAGGCAGGAGCGGTGTGCCACGCCATGTGGGATTCTCCCTGGCCGGGCGTCGAACTCGCGTCGCCGCTGCCGACAGCTCCACAGCGCAGCGCTTAACCGCTGCGCCACCGGGGAGGCCCATATTTAATGATTTTATATGATGTTTTCTTGCAAGTCCTTTTCTCTGTATTTCTAAAAAATGACCATTAACATATCCATTCCAAAAATTTCCCGATTTATCTCTACCTCAGAGTTTTCCCTGAGAATTGGAAGTCAGAAGACTGAATGCCTGGATATGGAAAGAATCATGACTTCTTATTATGATCTTTGGTCTTTATCTTGGTTTCTCTTGGACCCTTACTTTGTGAAGATGGAATCTGCAGTTATATTGCTCTCATTAAAATATATGATGCATTCTTAATTTTTTAAATTTTTCTACCATACTTGAACAACCTACCTGTGATATCTGATGTGGAAAGCACCTAATCTCTTATAAGTCCTATTATAAGAGTCATGGAATATAATGTGTCCTCCTGTCAAGCATACACACTGAATTCCTTCTAAGATGATTATATTAAAAAGGCATTTAGTAAAGTGCAAAATGCACTCCAATAAATGTTTCTGGATAGGAAGAAGTTTGCAATGTTCCCTCCCAGATTCATAACTTCCATTTAAATAATCATAACTCACACATTATTTTGTATTTTACATGTTAGATAAGAGTGGCTGTATCTCTCACCCATTCAAAACCAGAAATTTGTGGGCTTTACATTATTCTGTGTAATTTATTATTTTTAGAACCTAAGGAAACTCACCAGATCATAGTCCCTTAACAGAAGGAGAAATTGTCAGTGTAAGCAGCTGACATCTTGGCCCACGTCTTGACCTTAGAATTCAGTCACATTCAGAAAAATCTGAATTGGGAAGGAAAAAAAGACCATTTCAAGCTTTCTTTGGTCAGTGGAGGTTAAATTATGAAATCTCTTTGGCACAAGCAGTATGTCTGGGTGCTGTGGGTATTTCATGTTCATGGTTACTACCATGGGGCCAAAACTTGCAATTACATCCATTGTTCCTGCAGAGTATCTTTTTATTGAGTTGATGTGATGATTATACCAAGTTACCTGGAATTTCACCAGGTAACTGGAAATGGATTAAAACGGATTAAAAACTTTAAGAGATGACTAAAATTGGTGGGGAAGATGAGTACAGACCATAAATTTAAATTCATTGGCATCAACCTTAATGATAACTGAAAGTAGAAAATACGTGAGGAAAACAGAGAAAATAATTTTACTGATATCAGCTCAGAAATGACTCTGGGGATTGGACTCCAGCACCAAGAGAAAAAAGTCAAAAATAAACAACTGGGACTAATCCTCCTAAAAACACTTCTGTTCAATGAAAAGAACTATCATTACAAGAAAAAAAAACAATCTATTAATGGCACAAGATATTTACAAATGTAAATCAGATAAGGGTTAACATACCAAAAATATATTCTACTCAAACAATCCAACATAAAAAGAAATCCTATTGAAAGTGGCCAGAGGATCTGAATGGGTTATTGTTCAACTACTATGGAAATCAAGGTGTTTGTTTCTCAAAAAATTAAAAATAAATCTATTATACGACCCTGTAATTCTACTCTTGTTTTCATTCAGAAATATGAAAACACTATTTGAAAAGATGTTTGCACCTCTGTGTTTATGGAGCACTATTTACAACAGCAGAGAGGTTGAAACAACACAAGTGCCTATCAAAGAATGATGACTAAGGAAGATGTAGTTATGTACACAATAGAAAATTGCTCTGTTGTTAAAAATGAAACAAAAACTAGCAGGCCATCATAAATAAAAGACATTCTGCAGGGAAGGGGGAGGAAGAAGGACCAAAACAGGGGAGAAAAGAGCACAGGGACTATGGTGATGGTTACAGGTGAATTGGTGGTGGGAAACCTATGGGGAATACACAATAATGTAAAGGATATAGATAAAAAAAAAAACAATAACTTTTTTAAGAAGGAAGTCCTATCGTTTGTAACATCAGGCATGGAGTTTGAGGGGCTTATGCTAAATGGAAAAGTCAGAAAGATAAGGATCAGTAAATATATAAAATTCAGCAAAAAAAAAACCTAAGTTTTCTAAATATGCATTAAACTCTCCATTACAGCAAAACAAAAATATGGGGTTTGACATAGTATCATATGTTGTATTCCCTATTTAATATTAGCTCAATAATCTGAATATCCAACCCATTTTTTCTGAAGTCATATCAACACACTTTTATGATCTTTGTATTACTAAAGAAGGTTACTAAGATTAAACTGAAATGCACATGATGAAACTTCTCAAAATACAATTATATCTTTATTCCACAAAATAGCAAGTATTTATTAATCTGATGTTTTGGATGCTAAACAATTGAGCTAGAGTTACCTTATTAAATTCGTAGGGTTATAAATTAATCTTTCTTGAGGTGACATAATTTTTGAAAAACAGTAACAAATATGTCAAGAGCCAGAAAACAAATGTGTAAAATATTTATGTGTGGAAGATTCTATCTCTGAAAGATTAAAAAATATATTCTGAAGGACAGGCTGCTCAGTTCACAAATTGCAAAGGTTGGGGGCAGGTCAGGAAGAGATGCTCACCCTTCTAACAGTATAATACAAACAAGGTACATTTAAGGATGAGTGTTAAAATACTCTCAGTTTGGGAAAAGAGGGTGTTACTTTCAGCACAGAGAATTTAGGGTTAAGTGAATGCAAATCCTTTCTTTTGTTGGGGGAGAATACAAGTAAAAAGAGTTGCCATTTCAATAATAAGCAGTCTGGATTGAGTAAAGTTATTTGGTTCTTTTCAAACATCTGCTTTGGCCAAAATGTGAAAAACCAGGGGAAGGAATGTTATCACTGAGATACAGAAAGCTTGTTGATGCCCTGAGAGAAGCCGCAGGGAGTGTGGGCCAGAGACAGCAACTGGATCCATCCTGGAGGAAAGCAGGGGGCTTCCCAGTTCTTCTTTCTGAGAAGATGGAAGGGACATGGGGACTACAGCAAATCCTGGAAGAATTCTAGGACTGTTCCCCAATTGTATAGAAAGGGAAATGAGAACTGTTCCCTAGTTTGGTAAAAGAGAAGTCAGGGTGCTGGACAGACAGACAGGAGCAAGCGCACCTGCTGCTGCTGGAGGTGAAGGCGCCCCCCAGGCTGCTGCTGGCTGTGTCCAGACAACTGGCCCAGGAGGAGCAGGAAGAGCCATACCGCGGCGAGGCAGCGCTCTCTTCCCTGATCCCACAGATTTCGCCTACAACAATCAGCCTGCAGGGAAGAGCCTTCGACATGTGCCTCTCAGGGACACATGGACGAAAAAGTGAAATTAGGGTTGACACCATCGTTCATGTTGTTGGTTTCACTAAACTGGCTTATCATGTTTCAATTTAATGGAAAAAAAAAAACAAAACTTCAGTTTCCAATGACAGGGACTGTCTCACAGCAAGCAGATGGTCAGCAAGAGGCACCAGGACACAAGACACTCATTTGTGTGCAAAAAAGCAGTGTCTAAACCAGATATGGACTCAGAACATATGCACAATGGATGTTTCTCAACAGATGAAAACAAAGGCCTCATTTAAATATGCAAAATAAGTACTCTTTTAGGCAGAAAAAGTTTGAAGTCCTCATAATAAAAAGAAATCAACCAGTAAGAAAGAGAAAGAGCTAAGAAGTTATCTCTCAATATCTCTAAAACTTCTCTCTCTGTCTGTCTCTCTCTCTCTCCCTTCTCTTCCTCCAACCCTCTTTCTCTCTCTCTCTCCCTTCCCCCCTACAGAATCCTTACTCTGTCAAATTTCTTAAGAAATGAATCCACATATATCTTCTTTGTCATTACATTTATTTATTTCTTACATCATTTTTCATTTTTGAGGACTATTTGACGTCTCCCCTATGGAGTAGTCGCCATAGTTTTCCCACCACCATAGCCCTTTCCCCCTAGTCTTCAATATTGCTATTCTATTTCAATATATCTGTGGTATCATGTGATTCACTTAACACTTTCCACTTCCTTCAGATATCTTAACACTTGAAATATGTATTTCTGAGGCACTCACAGATTTTCTATTATTTAAACAACCCACTCATGCAAGTGGCAGTTAAGCCATTGCATCTTAAGAGGCAAAGGAATGTGGCAATGCAACTTTTGCAGTGACCTCAGTCTGTTGCTCATGGAGGCCTTTGAGGCTAACAGACCTCAGGCTGGAGCCCCACATGGCTTGTGGGCACTGACAGTCAGGGGTGCTCATCAATTCGTAAACGTCATGGGGTGTCCCAACTCTAGTGTGACTCAGGGAAAAATGGAAAAGAAACTCATGTTTACTGTCTTCATCATCCAGACAAAAATGATGAGGGAAGAAATTTCAACTGCCTTAAAATTATGGAAATTTCCTTCTTTCATGACAGGCGTTGTGGACAGAATTTAATCGATTGTGATTGCGGGAGTGATGTTTATAAACTGTATGTGTGAATACCATGTTAATCAGACAGCAGGTATTTATGACAACCTTTCCATATGAGCACTTTCTCTATGCTCATTTCTTTATCTGGCTTTATTTTCATGGTTGGTTGTGTTATGTTAACCAAAGCTAACAATTAAGTAGTTTCAATAAAGAGCACAAGTCCAGAGTTAAGATACAGCTGGCTTGGCCTGAAGAAATTGTCAGGAAAAAGGCTCTGTGTAAAAGCATTTCAGAAATGGTTATTTCTGAGCAAATTACTAAAATCAAAGAAACAGACTTCAAGGTTAATGGCAGAGCTACAACAACCAATTCCCTAAATGTAAAGCTCTAAAGTGTAAATTTTAAAACCCGTCTGTGTTTTCCCCTTGGCAGAAAAAAACAAAAGAGAGAAGTGTCAGAGACCTGCTCAGGTCTTTGGCATGTTTGCCTTGAAAATTATAGGAAATCCTGACAGAAAGCAAAGTCCAGGCAGCTTTTCCAGAACCATCTCACAGTTGTCCCCACACTTGAGTTCTCAGTCTTCATACTGTCATAAACTCACTTGACATTTGCTTGTCTCAATTTATTTATGTCAACAGTTCTACCAATCTATTTTGAACTTGTCTCTCAACCAAGAGACAAATTGTGCCTCAGCAAAAGATGTCAGCTTTTCTGCTTCGGAAAACCTTTCTTAGAGCTGTCTTTATGGCTTTATTTCTCAGGCTGTAGATCATTGGGTTGAGTGTTGGGGGCACAACTGTGTATATAAAAGCGGGCAAAATGTCCAGTGCACTTAGAGAGTCAGAAGGTGGCTTAAGAAACTCAAAGGTGCTGGTTGAAATAAATAAAATGACCACAACAAGGTGGGGGAGGCAAGTGGAAAAGGCCTTAGCTCTGCCCTCAGCCGATGGCATCCTCAGCACAGTAGAGAATATCTTTGTATAGGACAGTGCAATAAAAGTGATAGCAAGAAAGGCCACAACAGCCAGGAAGGCACTGACCTTGACCTCTGTGATATACTCATTAGAACAAGAGAGTTTCAGGAGCTGGGGGATGTCACAGAAGAACTGATGAATGATGTGGGACCCACAGAAGTGCATGGAGAACGTGCCAGCTGTGTGCATGGTTCCAGTTATGACCCCACTGATCCAGATGCCTACAACACTGTGAACACATTTGCTGACATCCATGATGATTTCGTAGCGCAGTGGAAGGCAGATGGCCACGTAGCGGTCATAGGACATCACTGTGAGCATGGACAGCTCAGCAGCAGCAAAGAGAACAAAAGCAAAGCACTGCACTATGCATTCCCCGAGGGAAATGTAGCCATTATGCAGGAAAGAGTTGTAAATGAATCTTGGCACAGTCACAGAAATATAGCACAGATCCAGGAAGGAGAGATGTTTCAGGAAGAAATACATGGGTAAATGGAGACTACTGTCCATAGAAGTTGCGGTGATAATGAGGATATTGCCAGTTACTGCCACCAAGTATAAGACTAAGAACAGGGAAGCATGGACGAGTTCTAGCTCAGGCTTGGCAGAAAATCCCAGCAGAAGAAACCCACTTAGAGTGAAATTAGCCATATTTCTTCTTATATTTTTAATGATGTTGGCTGCAGGACAAGATGGGGACATTTGGAAATTTCTTATACTTAAGTACCTAACTCACCTTAAACTCCATGAAGTTAAGCAAGCAGTCAATTGAAGAAATCACTTCATCATAAATATCAAGTAGTTGTCTAGACCTAATAATCACGTGGAGCAATTTTCAATGACTTTGACTCCATCAGGGAAACATGGATAAAGAGGATTATAAATTTTAGTATTGCCCATTTCATTCAACATAAAAGAAATGTTAATGAATGTAATGGATTAAATAATGTTTTTAAATATAATTTTATTCATGGAGCTATGGAGCATTGAAGGTTGATCTATTTATTTTAATAAGTTTTACACAGTTCACACACTGACAGAAGTGTTTTTAGCAACCTCCTCATTTTCAGTAAACATTCCATCTGTTATATATCACAACTACAGTTGTTATATATTGAACTATTATGATTTTATTTTATACATAACAGGGAAAATTCCTCGCCATTTCTCTTTTAGCTGAAGAATTATTTCCTCAGCAAATAAAATTATGAATCACAAAACTGAAGTCACTAATGTGATAGTTATGATATGTAAATACACATTTTTCTTAACATAAAATATCATGAAAATTGATCTGATATTCGTTGTTTCCCTAAGGAAATGGAAAAGAGAAGAACTCCCCATATATTTTGTAAAATATAATATTGCCTGAAAAAAATATGTATACTAAATCTTAAACAAAACATGAAACAACTATGAAATACTATTTTAGTTCCCACACAGTAGTTAAGATACTACAACATACTATTAATTATGAAGACGTCTACTTGTAACATACATCTGAAGTGACTGAATGTAGACCCAGGAATCACATATGGTGTTGCAAACCAATGTAAATTCAATAAAATTCACACTAATAAAAAATTAAGAATTTGAGGCTTATTTCATAAAACTAAAAGGATAAAGCTTAAAACATGTAATCAGTAAGGTTATATTTGTACATGCTTTCTGGAAAAGAATCAATTATGTACCAAACAGCTTGAAACAGTGCATCTTAAGCCACAAAACTTTATTATCTAGATGACATTTTTAATAAATCACATGAATAATTAGTATTTTAAAAATTATGTTCATTTATTGTTAGTGCATAATTATAACAGCCAAGGTGCATAAACATCTTAAGTGCCCATAAATGGATGAGTGGATCAAGATGTGGTTTATAGACAATGGAATATTACACAGCAATCAAACAAAGCTTGTGTGGCAACATGAGTGGAGCTGGAAGGGATTATGCTAAGTGAAATAAGCCAGAAGGAAAAAGATAAACACCAGATGGTTTCACTTCTGTGTGAAATGTAGAGAAACAAAGCAAAGTATCAGACAAAGATACACTTTAAAATCAACCCTTGAAAACCGACCATTGACATTAGGCTTTCAGAGGGGGGTTGTCAGGGAAAAGGCGAGGCGTGAAAACATGGGAGTGGGGGAGGTGGAACACAGTGGACTATGGCGGAGAACTGTGGGTGCTTTGGTGGAGGGAGGGCCATGGTGACTACACCTGGTGGGGGGAGGAAACCATGAAGTGTCAAAACACTGGCAAGGATGTAAAATAATTGAATAATGATTTAAAACAAAATCAAGTTAAATTGATTAATTAAGGCAACATGAAAGCTGACCATAGACCTGAGGCACTCAGGAGGAGAAAGGGAGAGGGAAGAGCAGTGTGGGGAGGGAGAGCACAATAAACCACAGAGAGGGTGACTTGGTGGTGGGGGAGTTTTGGTGACCACTCCTAGGGGAGAAATCCTATAATGTCAAAAAAATTAACAAGGATGTAAAACAATGGTACTTCATTAAAAGTATAAATATAGGGCCTTCCTGGTGGCATAAGGGGTTAAGTCTCAGCCTGTGAAGCTATTGGCAGCCAAGGCAGCAGAGTTCGATCCCCAGCCAGGGAGCTCCCTACATGGTTCAGCAGACTTCTCCTGTCTCACCAGATTCTCCCCTCAGCAGTGCATTTCAGTAAATCTGCCAGTTGTGCTCCCCACTCTGTCTCTGGTGAATCCACTTACCCCCACACCCCTGGCCTACAGCCCAGTTCTTGTATGTATAAATAAATCAAAATCAAAATATTTTTAAAAATATTATTACTATTAATATTTTATACAGTAGTGATACACTGGAATTAATTGCAGTTTTTCTTTTCTTCTTTAGAACTTCACATTTCTTCAGTCTCTTGAAAAGAATATGTTTCTATTTAAACTTACATATATAAGAACATAAACTTAAGTATGAATTATATATACCCAATGGTCTGTGTGTGAGCATGAGGATATCTAAAAATAACCATGTTATATTATGCATTATAATATCTAACCAATAATATAATGTGGCCATAATTACCCGTGATATAATTTTAGAGAAAGGAAAAACTAAAGGGACTTGAGGTACCTCTTTTGTTGGTTCTTAGGTTTTATTTAATATCTTTCTTTATGACACAATACTTTAAATAAGAACATAAAGATGGTGACTTTTCTTCTTCAAATGAGCTTTTAATGTTTGTTTAGATCCATTAATTCCACTATTTCATTATGTCTAAAATATTCACAGTTGTATAACAAAAGGCAGCACTCAAAATGTTATACCTCTATCACAGTTTTAGGTGACTATTAATGATCTTAACCATTATTGTTAAAACATTAGATATATAATGTTATTAAAACATAACAAATCTTTGCTAAATACATTAAGATATATTTTAATTATTACCAGTTAATGTTCTTTCAAGTCCTCTTTGTATGTATTTCTTAATAATTGGTCACTGGAATGCCCATTTGAGACTTTTCTCAGTGTCAGAATTTCCCCCTAAGAATTAGAAGAAATCAGAGGTCGGATCACTGGACATGAGAAGAAGCATGACCTCTCATCATGCTTTTTCAAATCTTTTTATCTTGATTTCCTTTTGGACTTTATTTTGTGAAGAAGGAAATGATTCATAAAATATTTGTTCCTTTTTTGATTTTCAAATTTCTTTACCATATTTGAAAAAGTTATCTGTGATTTCTGGTGTGGAAAGCATCTCTCACCTCTTAAAAGTCATTATAATAAGGGCCAATGAATAGTATTAACACAAGGAATATCAGAAAGTATCATCCCATCACACATTCACACGTAATTACTTGTGTGATGGTTATATAATGGCACTGCTAGGGAGGTGGTAATCACACTCCATAAAATGATTTTTGAATGGAAGGAGTTTACAATGTCTCTCTCAGATTCCTAATTACAAGTTTACAATGTCTCTCCCAGATTCATTAAAATAATCAAGATGTATACATAGTACTCCATATTATACCGAACACATGGCAATGGCTGGTTCTCTCCCCCATCCCCTAAAATCAGTAACTTACTTACTTTCTATTATTCTGCATAATCTTTTTAGAATCTAAGGAAACTCACAAGTGTCTATTCAAGAACTTCATTCCTCAACAGAAGGAGAAGCTGTCAGTGTGAGTAGCTGACATTTAACTCAAAGTCCTGATCTCTGAATTCAGTCACATTCAGGGGAATATGAACTGTGGAGGAACAATAAGTTACTTAAACCCATATTTATTCACTAGAATTTAGGGTATTAAATCTCTTTGGCACAGCTCATTTTGTGGGTGCTGTGGGTATTTGGTGCTCATGGTAAATACCTTGGGACCAGAACTTGTAATTATACTGAATGTTTCTGCAGAATAATTTTCTGCTGAGGTAATTTAGTCATCTGGACTTTTTGCCTATTTGTGTTTATTGGATCAAAATATTAATAAATATAACTTATGTATTAGATACAAGAATATCAAAAATGACTTTATTCTATTAATTGAATTAACAGGTGATTGATTTAATTTTTAACTAGTAATATTATGTTTAATAAACATCCTCATTATCTAAAAAGGAGAGTTTTATGTTTTCATGATTTCTGTTAATAATATGCATCATTTCACTTTTTTGCTATACTGTATAATGTTTTCTGTCACTTAATAGAATCCTCTAAAACATAGTTTTTTAATTGATAAAATCTAATTTATTTGTTATTTTTTACTCATGATTCTTGTGTTATACTAGCAATCTATTAACAAGTTCACATTCAGCAGATGTACTCTTTCTTCTCCAGTGTTTTACAGATTTAGCCCTTATAATTTGATCTTCAATCCATTTTATGATTATTTTTTTAAGATATGTGAGTAAGCACATTATTTTATTCTAGTTATTTGGCTATTCAGTTATCATATCACATACAAATCTAAATAATTCATATCCCACAAACAGTATCTAGGTGGATTTCTTAAAAACTAATTCTAATAACACATTTTTGGTCACATATTTTAATATATTCATATTGCTAAACAACATGATTATATTATTCTGCCATTTTTCTTTTTGTTTTCAGTATGTCATGCTGATCCTCCATTCATCCCTTACTGCATACAATTATTAAATTTTAGTGACTGTTTTCTAATGTACCATTTTAAATTTGTAATGACTTTTGCACTTTCATGAAGTTATTTCTTTAGTATTTATTCTTCTTTCTTATTATTCACACATCTGACACCAAATATGTGATGTACTTTTCCTCAACACTTCACAGCACTGAAGTCAGACATAGAGTCAGGCCCCCAGGCTACCATTCCCTCCCATGAGATGCCTCTACCGCACACCAACTGAATGTCCGGGTCCCTGTAATTAATTCTTAACTACTGTGTGTACTGGGGGTTCCACTCTTTCCCACTCAATAATTTTGTAGAGCAGCTCACAGAATCAGAATAGTGCATTTCTAACTATGGGTACATTTCTAACTAAGTTAGAAAGAATAAAAATCAAAAAATAAGTGATGGAGGGTAAGATTTAGGAAGGAGCAGAATTTCACTGCCTTCCTTGTCCCCAGCACCTCCTTGGGTTCCACAGCCCAGAACTCCCTGATCTCTGTTTAAGTTTCATTGGTGGCCACGTCACATAGACAAGACAGCTTAAATTATTGGTGCTTGGCAATTAAATCAACTTCAAATTCTCTCTCCTGTTTGGAGGCCAGGGGTAGAGCTCAGTGTTTCAAACTTATAATCACATGGTTGTTTCTCGGCAAACAACTGCCATCCTGAATTTACTTAAGTGCCCACCATGAGTGCCATAGTCACATGCTCTGATGTGTTTGGAAAGGACTTAGGAATGGCAGGGTGCTCTTCCCACCCCTATCACTCATGGAATTACATGGGTTTGGGCAAGCTGAGAGGAAGAGAGGATTGAAAAACAAATATATTGGTGTCTCCTTGCTGTACAAGGGTTAAGTCTCAGCACTGTCAAGCTATCGGAATATATTAGGGTTCATTTTCCTCTGCATCCTCTCTCACACATGTTGTTGGAATCTTTGATAGAGGCCATGCTCTCAGGTGTGAGGTGCTATTGTGTTGTAATTTTAATCAGCAATTCTCTTAGTAAGAGTAATGGGGACAATTTTTCATTTCCTTTGCCTTTCTCAATATCCTCTTTAATGAATTGTCTGTTCATATCTGCTGCCCATTTCCTAATAGAGGTATTTGGCTTTTTGTTTTTTCATTGTATGAGTTGTTTGCTTTTTTATATATTATGGATATTAATCCTTCATCAGTTATATAACATTTAAATAGTTTTCATTTGTTGAATGTGAGGTGTTCTAGTTTCCTACTACTATTTTGTTGCCACAAAAATTTGATTTCCAGTTAGATAGTAGTTACCTTTCATAGTTTCCTTCTCCTTCATGTGGTATATATATATATATTAATAAGCATAATGTCCTCCTGATATACTGATCCTTAGTCATATATAGTGTTCATCATTGTCCTTTGTTAATAAACTTAGTCAGAAGTCTACTTTATCTGATATAAGTTTGATTATCTCTGCCTTTTTCAGTGTCCCATTTGTTTCTAGGGTTGTTTCCCAACCTTTTATTTGGAGTCTATGTTTATCTTTGGAGCTCAGAGAGTCTCCTGGGGAATATAGAAAACTGGGTTTTGTTTTCTGATCCAACAAGTCACTTTGTGCTTTGCAATTAATGACTAAGTCAAATTAAATTTTAAATGGTTATTGATATATGAAGATTTGTTATTACTATTTTGTCCTTCACTTTTTGGATCAGTGTAATTCTTATTCAGATTTTGTAGGATTTTTTTTACTCTTCAACTCAGTAAGAGAACCTCTTTCAACATCTCTTATAGGAGAAGCCTGATATTGGCAAACTCCCACAACTTCTGGGAAGAGCTTTATTGCTTCCTTGTATCTTAAAAGAGTCTTGGAGAATATAATATTCTTGGATGACAATTTTTATTGTGAAGTATTTTGAATATGTTTTTCTATTCTCTTGTTTCCTTCAGGGTTCCTCTGAAAAGTCTGATGTCAGCCTGATGGGATTTCCTTTATAGGTTACCACTTTCTTTTCCCTAACCACTCTTATTACTGTTTCTTTATCATGAACTCTTGATAGCTTCCTAAATATGTGTTTTGGTGTAGCTCTCATTACATTCAGATATCTGGTATTCCTTTAGCTTTATGAAGTCACATTTTACTTCCATTCCCAGGTTTAGCACGTTTTCCTTTATATTTCTGAATAATCTCTCTCTCTTCTTCTGGCTTCCCTTTTGGGATACCATATATCCTTATGTTGCCTTTACCAATGGACACATAGTATCAAAGTGTTTCTTCATTCAAGGATTTTGACATTGTTAAAATGGCCATGATATCTAAAGTCATAGCAAATTCATTGCAATCCCTACCAAAATTTCAAGGGTATTTAATAAAGAAATTGAACAAGTGAAATGACTGTACATAACCAAAGTTATACTAAGAGGGGAAAAAACAAAAATGGAAGTATCAACTCTTTGTTTCCAAGCAATTCTAAGAAAAACTATAGTAATCAAAACAGTATGATACTAGAATAATAATAGGCACAAGAATCTAGGGAACTCATAAATATATATATACATAATTACATCACCACCTAGTTTATGACAGTGAACCAAGAATGTACAAATGAAAAGAGGAACACATCTTCAATAAATGGTATTGGTGTTGGTAGAACTGGACACCCACTTGCAAAAGAATCTGACTATATCATGATGTTGCCCCATACACAAAACTGTATTCAAAGTGTATGAAAAATTTTAAATGTAACCTGAAACCTTAAAATACATGGTGATAAAACTCTTTATAAACATTTTGACATCAACCTTAATGATAAATAGAAACCACAAAATACATGGAGAAAACATAGACAATTAACTTATTGACTATAACCATAGGGATGACTCTGGGGGTTGGAATCCAATATCAAGATAAAGCCTTTAATAGGAAAAACTTGAACAATCTTCCTTGCCTTCCTCAATGCATAGAGAACATAAGGAAAAGCATCAACTAGACACCTGGCCAGACCCTTAAAATGTTTCCCTTGCAAAATATATAAAATCCTCATTGAGAAGCTCAAAGTTTGGGCAGCTTCTCCAGAGAAATCCGGAGGTTGTCACTGGAATTCAGTCCTCAGTCATGATTTTCTCATAAACTCATTCAGTCTCACATGTCTCTATTTACTTAAGTCTATGGTTTTTCCAATATATTTTTAACTTTTCCCAAACAAGAATTAACAGAAATGCTTCAACAAAAGATATCAGATTTTCTTCTTTGGAAAACCTTTCTTAGAGCTGCCTTCATGGCTTGATTTCTCAGGCTGTAGATCATTGGGTTGAGTGTAAGGGGAACAACTGTGTACATAATAGTGAGAAAAATGTCCAGTGCACTTGGAGAGTCAGAAGGTGGTTTGAGAAACTCAAAGACACTGGTTGAAATGAATAAAGTGACAACAGCGAGGTGGGGAAGGCAAGTGGAGAAAGCCTTAGCTCTGCCCTCAGCAGATGGCATCCTCAGCACAGTAGAGAATATCTGGTAGGACAGTCCAATAAAGACAATGCATGGAAAGGCCATTACAGACAAGAAGACAGTGACCCCAACCTCACTGATATACTCATTAGAACAAGAGAGTTTGAGGAGCTGGGGGATGTCACAGAAGAACTGGTGGGTGATATGGGACCCACAGAAGTGGATGGAGAAAGTGGCAGCTGTGTGCATGGCTCCAGAAATGACCCCACTGATCCAGACACCTAAAACACTGTGAACACTTTTGCTGACATCCATGATGATTTCGTACCGCAGTGGAAAGCAAATGGCCATGTAGCGATCATAAGACATTACTGTGAGCATGAACAGCTCAGCCAATCCACAGAAAACAAAACCAAAACACTGCACTATGCATTCACCCAAGGAAATGTTGCCACTACGCATGAAAGATTTGTAAATGGACCTTGGCACACTCACAGAAATGTAGCACAGGTCCAGGAAGGAGAGATGTTTCAGGAAGAAATACATGGGTGAGCGGAGACCACTATTCATGGAAGTTACAGTGATAATGAAGAGATTGCCAGTTAATGCCACCATGTAAAAGGCTAAGAAACAGAGAAGCATGGACGAGTTCTAGCTCAAGCTTGTCAGAAAATCCCATCAGAAGAAACCCACTCACAGTGAAATTAGCCATGTTTCTTCTTAGTTTCCCTGTGACATTTTCTGGGAGACAAAAGGGAAACCATTGGAATATTACAACACGTTACTGAACCACCTAAACCACCTAGGACTCAGTCCAGGTAGGTGTGAAGTTTCTTGAAAAAACCGCATCAACATAACTGTGAAAGTAGTTATATTTTATACTAAGAATAATTATGAGCAAATTAAAATCATTTATACTCAGTCATAGAAACATGAGAAATGAAGATGATAAATTTGATTAGTCCCCATTTCAATCAAAGGAAAGAAAAAATGAACATATAAATTAAGTTAATAAACTGTGTTTTAAAATGTATGAACTTGTGACTAGGAGTATGGTGCATTAAAGTTTGATTTATAGTAAATGTATGCAATTAATATGCTCATATTTATGAATGAATGCTACTGTTCATTTTCATTGATCATAATGTGCGTATACCACTCCAAGTACAAAATATTTATTGCAATATTATAATTTTATTTGATATGTGAGGAAACATTTCTCATTTTTTCTTCTAATGGAATATTTAATTTCAATAAAGTTATGAAACACCAAGTTGACATTTCATATACAGTAATGACTATGTGTAAATCACTATTGTCATTTCATAACATATAATAAAAATTGATCTGAAATAGCAATCCCAAAGGAAAAGGTAACAGACAGACCTTCCCCAGTTAATCTTTATAAGAAAACATTATAACAAATAAACACACTAAAATATAATTTGATCTCATTCTTTGTGAATAAAATGTAAAGCAACTATGCACCCCAAAATGTGTTACCCATTTTAAACTAAAATATTCAGTGCTATTAATTATGGAAAAAGAATGAAATGGTGTCATATATATGAAAAAGGGTGACTCTAACTGGAAAACCTTATGTAGTGTTTTGACCCAAACTTGCTGCAATAAAATTTGTAAAATTAAAATTTAATTGCTATAGTATGTATTTCATAAAAATAAACAAATGAACTTAAAACATGTATGTAGTAATGTAAACTTTGTGCATAGATTATGGAAAAGAGCAAATTATTTAGCAGAGGATTTGAAACAATCTGCAACCTAACCATGTAACATTATCTCTTGATGACATTTTAATTATGTTATCTGACACTTAGCATTAAGGAAACTATGTTCATATAAAATTAGTGCAGCACTATAGAAAGTTGTGTGGAGATTCCTCCGAACACTAAAAATGAATCTATAGTGTGATCCCATAATTCCACTTCTAGACATCTACTCAAAACCACAAAAACACTAATTTGAAAGGAAACCTGCACTCCTGTGTTTATTGCAGCACGATTTACAGTAGTCAAGATATGGACACAAACTAAATGCACAAGACAGATGAATGCATCAAGGAGATGTAGTATATATACAAAATGGAATACTACTCAGTGATCAAAAAATAAAACTCTTGCTATTTGCAAGCAACATGGGTGGGGAAGGAAGGGATTCTGCCGGACTAATTAACTCAAAGGAAAAAATTTAATATCAGTTGATTTCATTTATGCACGGAATATAGACCACATAAAGGGTACAGTTGAAGACAAAACTTGCAAGTTGACCGTAGATTTGAACCACAGAGCAGGGGAAGGGGCAGAGACCAATGGAAACAGGGAAGGGAGGAGCACAGGAGACAGTGGGGATGGGCCACGGGTGCGGTGGCAGTGGGACCACCATGGGGCTGCACCGCAGGAGAGAAATCAAATGCTGCCCCCCCAAATTAACAACAATGTGAGGGGAAATACATTTAATAAATTAGGAATAAAGAAATAAATACAATTAGTGCAGCAGCAAAAACTTTGACAAATCCTAATAATGTAATTGAATAATTGCTTTTATTGTAATAGTTTAGATGTTCTTGAAAGTTATCATTATGAAATACCATTTTGAAACTGAATCTGACCTTATTTGGGTGACAGAGAAGTAACAGAGTAGAAACACTTATGTTCTCAGAATAGATAAATACATAACAATGGAATAAGTGGAGAATAAAGATATAAGGAAATAAAGTATATAACAACAGTAATAATTTCTGAATGGTAAGGGAATGAATGTGTCTTTTGCTGGTATGCAGAGTTGTTAGCCTGACCTGAGACACGTAGGAAATGATCCTCCTTTTTCATTCTCCAGCACGAGCTCCACGCATGCACTGAATAATTCATTTAAAGCTAAGGGTGATGGATCCTTCTAGCTTCTGTAGTGTACTGTGTAGTTTCACTGGGAAACTGCATGAGTTGATGGGAAAGACTTGACCCAATGAGGGAGTACCTTGCACACGCGAGACTTACTTGAAAGTTTGTTCAGCCTTTGTGTGGAGGGGAGGGAGGTGGAGGGGGCAGGTGTGACAGAGGGTGGGTGTGCATATGGATGTGTTCCACTAGAGTGTTAAAACACTGTAAAAGTAAAGTCATTTTATATTTAGATAACTTTGAAGAGATGATGATACCTGACATTGTTAGAGATTATAATGACACATTTACTCATCTAGGCAGGTTTATGGAATCTCCAGAAATTTCCATTTCTAAGTCTGAGAGAATATTGTCCATTTTCTACTTAGGAATTGACAAAAAAAGTCTCCATTCCAATGCATGGAAATAGTGCTTGATTTACCCAAAAATATTTGTTTGGTCTTCCATTAATTTAAATCTACTATTGTCAAAAATCAGTACAGTAGCCATATGGTGGAATTAAACTCAGATTTGTTTCCATCTTTAAAACTTTATATATCTTTTCTCTCTTTGGAAAAAAAATGATGTACATTAACCCATTTTTGTGTGTGTTCATGTACAGGTGTGTAAAAACAATTTGTCACACTATGGGTTATCAATCTCTGTCCAAGTCTTACTTACTGTGAATTAACTGTAATACAAAGTATGGAAGCAGGAAACAATGAGGGGACTTAAGTGTGTTACACTGGTTCTTAATGTAATTTCAAGATTTTTTTCTTTTTATGAGTATCAATTTATGAACATAATGATGGCCACTTTTTTTTCAATGAAATTCCTTCTTTCATTGTTGATCAGATTTTACACTGGTTTAATTTTATGATTTCATTATCTCCAAACTATTTACCGTGCTATACAAAAGCAGAATTCAAAATACATCTTTACCAGTTTTAGGTGAATATTTATGGTTTAAACAATATTCAATATTTAGATGTATATAATGTTTTTAAAACATAATGAAAGACTTATCAAAATGAATTAACATAATTTAATGATATTTACCAATTTTTGTTCTTTTTTTTGAGTCACAGGAATTGTTTAATATATACTATATACAGCAATTTTGTCAGTTCCCATCTGCTTTCACTTCTCTTCAGCCAAAGGAACTTCCTTTAATGCTTCTGCTAGTGTACTGTATTGATGATTCTTTCAGTCTCTGATTTGAAAATGTTAAGAGTTTCACTTTTTAAAGTATATATTTGCTGGAAATAAAATTCTAGGCTAATGGGTATTTTTCTTTAGGATTTTAAAGGTGCCATTCCATTTGAAGTTATTCCTATACAGTATTTACTCACTCAGAACTCACTGGACAAAAACGGATGAAGAAAAAATTACCTAATACTAAGAAAATCAGTCAATAGAAATGGACAGTAATGCAGACAGTGGGATTAGCAACAACAAATTTAAAACAACCGTTACATATTTATTCAAGAATTTATAAGGAAATTATGGATATAACAAACAAATAGATGGAACTTTCAACAGAGAAACTGACATATGTTTCTAACATGTGTGTAACTGTAGTCTCAATGAGAAAGGCAAGAAATATTAGAGTCCAATTTTTGTTCTTATTAGGATGTTTATCAATTTTTCTTTAAAAAAATTTACCATTCACAAGTTCATTCCAGAATTTTCTTTTCCTCAGATCCTCCCTAAGAAATAGAATGAATAAAAAGTTATAAAGAATGGTTAAGACAAGAAGCATGTCTCTTATTATACTCTTCCAACCTTTTTCTATGTTCTTTTGGTACTTACCTTGTGAAGATAGAAAATGTAGCTCCTTTGCTCTCAATAAAATAATTGATCCAGTCTCAATGTATAAACATTCCTACCATTTTTTGACAGTTACCTGTGATTTATGAAGCATCTCACTGCTCTTGTTAGTCACTATTTTAAGAGCCAACATATAATATGAATAAAGTAACAATGACACTTAATTTTTTCTATGATGGTTATAGAAAGAAAACTATTGCTAAGGAAATAGAAAATGTACTCCATAGAATGATCCTGGAATGAAAAGGGTTTACAGTGTTCTCTCCCAGATTCCAACTTTCCATTAAAATCATCATAGCTCATACATATTATTTCATGTATTACCAGAAAAATGGCAGTAACTTGTTATCTCACCCACTAAAAAGAAGTTAACTTAGGGAATTTACAATATTCTGCGTAATCTATGTTTTATGAACTCTGAAGAAACTCACCAGATCATACAAGAACATCTCCCCTCAACAGAAAGGAATTGTCATTGTGAGCAGTTGACATTTAGATCAAAGTCCTGATCTCTGCAAATCAGACATATTTAGAAAATGTGACCCATGGAGAAAGAAACAAATCCATTTCAATCCTTATTTGGCCTCTGGAGATCAGAGTATAAAATCTTCTTGGCATGGCAGAGTTTCTGGGTGCAGTGGGCATTTGGTGTTCTTGAAAATACCCTGGGACCAAAACCTGCAATTATATTAACTGTGAAATATTTTCCTGGTGAGTTAACTTAATGATCATACCTAGTTACCTGGAATTTCATTGTATTTGTGTTTATAGGACCAAATTATGGAAAAATATTATAACTTGAATTAGCAAGCCATTAATTTAATTTTAGTTAGGTGATATTACAGTGTCTGAAAGACATCCCCATTTTATGAAAACGTGTAAATACCATTTGATGAGTACTAATGAAGCAACAAATTACTCCCTAATCTTATGCGAGTGAAGGGCAATCTATTTCACTTTGAGTGGGGAAGTAACAAAGAGCCAATTTTTTTTGGGTCATTTACCCAATCATTTTATTTACCTTTCTAGATCCAACTGAAGATTGTATCTAGTCCAAATACCTTATAAAAAGCAGAATATGCATCTTTTTGAACAGTTTACTCTCTAATGAAATAAAGCAAAAAAGTACTGTGATGAGAAATATTCATCAACCAAAAGGGAATTGAATTTCAGAGCAGGCAACTCTGGATGAAAAAATAAAAAGGTGGTTTTTAGTATTTTGTGTATAGTTTATTTATTTATTTGTTTATTTGTTTGTTTGTTTACTTACTTATTTATTATGTTCTTGCATTGTTGACAGTTGTGTACAATATTTGACTTCTTCCCTCACGGGTAGTTCCCATAATTGTCCCAGCACATCACCTGTGAAACATCATCATAGTCCCCTATTTTTACCCATCTCACCCACTCCCCTGAATATGCCTCAGATCTATGGTTTGCCTGCAAGTTTTCTGTTTTTCCTGATCCTTTGTTAGATTTCCCTATAAACCCGCTATATGTGAGACAATCCAATATATAATTTTTCCTTCTGACTAATTTTGCTGAGCTAATCCCTCCCAGCTCCACTCATGTTGCCCCAAATGTTGTGAGTTTGTCTTTATTGATTGCTGAGTAATATTCCATTTGTATGTATACCAAAACTTCTTGATCTGTTCATCTATTTAGGGCATTTAGGTTATTTCTGTATCAGCTATTGTAAATAGTGCTGCAATAAAATTGGAGTACGGGTTTCCCTTTGAATTAGTGTTTATACATCCTTTGAGCATATTCCCAGGAAGTAATACCTGGGTCATATGGTAGATCCATTTTTATTGTTCAAAGAAACCCCTCTGCACAACTTTCCATAGTGGCTTGGCCAGTGTTAGAGCCCAGTGTTAAGAGGGTTCCTTTATTGCCATATCCTCACCAACATTTGTTGTTACCAGTTATTTTAAAATGGGCATTATCACCTCGGTGAGGTGGTATCTCATTGTGTTTTCACTTGCATATCCCTGATTATAAGTGATATTGAACATTTTTTCATATACTTGTTGGCCATTTGCATTTCATCTTTTAAAAAATATATTTTTAGCTCTTCTGCCCTTTTTTGATTGGGTTGTTCGCTTTGTTTTTGTTGAATTGTGTAAGCTCTTTGCAGATCTTTGATATCAGTCCCTTATCAGTTGTGTGGTATGCAAATATTTTCTCCCATTCCATTGGTATTCCTCCATTTTGGTTACTGTCTCTTTTGCTGTACAGAAGATTTTTAGTTTGGTGTAGTCCTAGTTATTTATCTTTCTTTCATTTTATTTGCATGTGAAGATGAGTCCTCAAATATATTTTTGAATTGTATGTCATGTAGTTTATGTTTTCTTCTACATATATTATGGTTTCAGGCCTTACATTCAAGTCTTTTATCCATTTTGAGTTTATTTTGTGTATGGTGTGAGGTAGTAGTCTAGTTTCATTCTTTTGCATGTAGCAGGTCAATTTTTCCAGTACCACTTATTGAATGGTGGAGACTATCCTTTTTCCAGGGTATATTTTTTATTCCTTTGCCATTGAATACCTGGCCTTGTGTGGCTTTATCTGTGGATTTTCAATTCTATTCAATTGGTCTGTTTGTCTGTTTTGTTCCAGTACCATGCTGTTTTTATTTTTATGGCCTGTACTACAGCGTGAAATCTGGTAGTGTAATACCTCCATTTTAGTTCCTCCAGAGAAATTTGACTATTGAGTTTACTTGTGATTACATATGAATTTCAGCAGCATTGGTTCTATTTCTTTGAAGAATTCCATGGAGATTTTTATTGGAATTGTGTTGAATGTGTAAATTGTTTATGATAGCCATATTTTTTAATCTGGAATATTGTTTATGTCTCTCTAGTGTAGCCATAATAATTATTATGAAAATAGACTAATTGTTTCAAGGTTAAGTCCAAATTGAATAGTTAACTGGTATGCATTCCATTATCACAAGATGTATCTCTATCCTTGTTATCATTTCACAAATGTGAGCTTTTCCATTCCTTTAAAGTAGAAATGGTTTCTATGTAAGCTATATTTTAACACGATAATTCAACTATCAATATTCTGCACAGTTGTGAACTCAGAATACCATGCAAAGGTATAATTTAATTCATTCATTCTGTACTTGTATCTGTGGTCCCAATTTGGAAAATAAATCTTCTCTTTAGTTGAAGAGAAAAATATCTATCGGTTTCTGATGAAATGGGACAACAAATAACTACGTCTTTGAGATTATCAGACTATAAAAATGTGTAGACTTTCAAACTGTTGATCTCATGTAAAAGGACATACAGATTAAAATTAAGAAAAACTGAAACTTAAGACTTTCAATATGTAATTGACTATGGAAAATCATATCGGAAAATCTTCCAATATCTGAAGGATTGATATGGATTTGCAGGATATATCTGTCTTTTCACATATTGAGAATGAAATATTAATGGTGTAAATAGCCAAGGCAACATGGCTCAGTATGAGAAAGAACTTTAAAATATTTTTACCTGTAAGTATGATTTTTTTAAAATCTCATATGTGGTTTGTTGTCTGTCTAGTATATGATCTGGAGCATGATTATCTCTAAATTTTTATAACCCCTAAAATTCTGAGTTTAAAGCAATATCAAAGTTATAAATATGACAATGACAAAATCAAAGATACTTCTGCATTCTACAAAAGAGGACATGATTTTCCAAAAGCATGAATCTGAATTCCTAAGAAAATTAATGCTTTTGTGTGTCATCCCTGAATGAAACATAAAGTACACATATGGCCTTTATTATTTTGAAGTGCATTCCCACTACATCTGATTTGTGGAAATTATATCCAGAAAGGATACTGAATTTTGCCAAATGTTTTGTCTGCATTTTAAGATGTTATCTAAACACACAATGGAATATACTCAGATATAAAAAAGATGAACTTTGGCAAGTTGAGGCAACATGGGTGAAACTGGAAGGGATTATGCTAAAGCAATATCACAAGGAGAAGCAGACAAAAAGAAAATGGATGATTTCATATCTGAATGATAGAGAACAACAACAGCAAAAAAGAAACTGATAAAACTAAACTGAAACTCACCCTAGAAATATGGCTGGAGAACTGAGGCTCTGAGAGGGCTTGGGAGTGTGGGGATAGGCTGCACAGATTATTGTGGTATTAAACATTCCTCCCACATGAGTGTCAATTAACCCATTGCACATATACACAAAGAAATGATTTATTGAGATTTTTGTAGTGTGATCTGGGAATATAGCTCACGGAGGCCTTTGAGGTTCATAGTCTCAGTGGGGCACTATGTGCTTACTGGCCTCTGAGAGTCTGGTTGTTCTCATCCATCCACAGGTGTCATGTGAGAGCCCAACTCCAGTGTAACTCAGGATAAACTGAGAAAGGAACCTCATGTTTACTGCTTCTATCATCCTGGCAGAAATGATCCCTGAAGGGACTATGTTGACTTCCTTAAAATTGTGGCGATTTTTTTCTAACCTGGTTTCAAGGCATGAGGTTTTAATCTATTGTATTTGAAGAAGTAATGTTTACAGAGCTATTGTGGAATATTTTTGTTACTTAGATAGCACATGCTTATGGCAACACTAACATGACAACTTTCCTTATGTTTTTTTTTTCTTTATTAGCTTTAGATTGTTGCTTGACTGTGTAATGTTTGGTTAACCACAGCTAGCAATCAAGTGGGCACCCTTCACCCTAGTCCCACTTAAAGGGCACAAGTCGAGAATTAAGATGCAGCTGGGGCTGGTCCTGAAGAAACTCTGCCCAGGAAAAAAAAAAATGCTTCCTGTGAAAAAGCAATTTAGAAACTGCTGCCTCTGGACAAGTCAGTAACTTCAAAGCCACACAACCTTCATGGGTATGGCAGGGATAAAACTCCCAGTTCCCAAAAGATAAAACCTTAAATAAGGAAAATCTTAACAACCTATCCTTTTTTCCTCAATAGATACAAAACATCACATGAATACATGAAGCCAACACTATTAGATCTTGAAATGTTGTCCTTACAAATTAGACAAAATCCTTTTCAAAAGATACACATTCAGGCAGCTATTCCACAACTATCTGGAGGTTGCTCCCAGCCTTGAGTCCTCAGTCTTCATTCTTTCATAAACTCAGTGAATTTTTGCCTCTCTCAATTTATTTAAGTCAACTGGTTTAGCAATATTTTTTGAACTTTTCTCCCAAAGAAGAAATTAACAAATGTGTCTCAAAAAAATAGGTCAGCTTTTCTCCTTTGGAAAACCTTTCTTAGAGCTGCCTTCATGTCTTGATTTCTCAGGCTGTAGATCATTGGGTTGAGTGTTGGGGGCACAACTGCACACATGATAGTGAGAAAATAGTCCCGTGCACTCGGAGAGTCAGAAGCTGGTTTGAGATACTCAAAGAAGCCCATTGAAAGAAATAATATAACAACAGTGAGGTGAGGGAGGCAGGTGGAAAAAGCCTTAGCTCTGCCCTCAGCCGATGGCATCTCAGCACAGTAGAGAATATCTGTGTGTAGGATACTCCAATACAGGTGATACAAAAAAAAAAAAAAAAAAAAAAAACAGTAGAGACAAGAAGGCACAGACACCAATCTCACTGATATAATCATTCGAACAAGAGAGTTTCAGGAACTGGGGGATGTCACAGAAGAACTGGTGAATGATGTGGGGTCCACAGAAGTGCATGGAGAAAGTGGCAGCTATGTGCATGGCTCCACAAATGACCCCACTGGTCAAAACACCTAAGACACTATGAAGACATTTGCTGACATCCATGATAATTTCGTAGCGCAGGGGAAGGCAGATGACCACGTAGCGATCATAGGACATCACTGTGAGCATAGGCAGCTCAGCAGCAGCACAGAGAGTGAAAGCAAAACACTGCACTATGCATTCCCCCAGGGAAATGTAGCCACTGTGCATGAAAGAGTTGTAAATAGACCTTGGCACAGTCCCAGAAATGTAGCACAGGTCCAGGAAGGAGAGATGTTTCAGGAAGAAATACATGGGTGAGTGGAGACGACTGTCCATGGAAGTTGCGGTGATAATGAGGAGATTGCCAGTTAAAGCCACCAGGTATAAGATTAAGAACAGTGAAGCATGGACGAGTTCTGAAAATCCCTTCAGAAGAAACCCACTTAGAGTGAAATTGGCCATATTTATTAACTTCCCAGTGATGCTGGCTATAAGACAAAATGGGATCCACTGAGACCATTTCTTGACTTCACTTACAATCCTTTCCTGGAATCAATCAAGTTTGGCAAGGAGCCTTTTAAAGAAATTACCATTTCATCTCCAAGGTGAAGTAGTTCTGAATAGTAATAATAATGTCAGACAATTTCAAAATACTCTGCCTCAGTTATGGAAACATGTGCAAAGAATTTCTAAATTTTAGTATTGCCCATTTCAATAAAAAAATGAACAATGAATGTATGTAATAAGATATCTTTAAAATATGTAATTGTTAATGGAGTTGTGAAATACTGATGTTGATTTATATTAAAATGCTATATACAGTCCATATAGAGTTTTCCCTAAGGACTAGAGGAAATCAAGAAGCTGAGCCACTGGTTGTGACAAAATGTCTCATTATGCTATTTCAATCTTAAATCTACACATTATTATTTTTTTATTTTTTAATATATATATTTTTATTGTTATTTATGTCTTTTACATTTTGTATTCCCCTTGGGTAGCCCACCACCAATTCACCCGTGATCCATCTCCATGGTCCCTTGTCTTTTCTATTCCATTTTGTACGCTTTTCCTTCCCTCCCTCCGCTTCTCCCCTCCCATGCTGATTGTCTCTCTCCTATTTGGTTTCCTTATAGTCCTGTTATAAGTGAAACCATTCGATATTTTTCTCTTTCTTTCTGGCTTATTTCACTGAGTATGATCCCCTCTAATTCCATCCATGTCGCTGCAAATTGCATGTGTTTACCTTCTTTCCATGATGAATAGTATTCCATTGTGTATATGTACCACATCTTCTTGATCCAATCATCTATTTTTGGACATCTGGGTTGCTTCCATACCTTTGCTATTGTGAACAGCGCCGCAATGAACATACGGGTGCATGTATCCTTTCAGATTAGTGTTCTTGTATCCTTTGGGTAAATTCCCAAAAGTGGGATTGCTGGGTCATATGGAAGCTCCATGTTTAGCAGTTTGAGGAATTTCCATACAGCTTTCCATAGTGGTTCATACCTCAACATAATAAAAGCCATATATGACAAACCCACAGCCAATATTATCCTCAATGGTGAGAAGGTGAAGGCCTTTCCCCTAAGATCAGGAACAAGGCAAGGATGTCCACTTTCACCATTACTTTTCAATATAATACTGGAAGTCCTAGCCAGAGCAATTAGACAAGAGAAAGACATTCAAGGGATTCAAATAGGAAAAGAAGAAATTAAACTGTCTCTATTTGCAGACGATATGATAATATATATACAAAACCCTAAAAACTCCATAGAAAAACTACTCAAAATAATAGACCAGTTCAGTACAGTATCAGGATACAAAATCAATGCACAAAAATCAGTAGCCTTCCTATGTGCAAACACCCAATCTGAAGAAGAAGAAATTAAGAAATCCATCCCCTTCAAAATCGAAACCAAAAGATTCAAATATCTGGGAATAAATCTAACAAAAGACATAAAGGACTTATGCAAAGAAAACTACAAAACTCTGTTGAAAGAAATAGAAGACACAAGAAGATGGAAAGGCATCCCCTGCTCATGGATTGT